>JANSTR010112757.1:0-12056 GCA_025434805.1 Antipathozoanthus remengesaui | reverse complement strand
AGCCAGTTGACTAAACTCTATTAAAGTGACCATTCATTTTGTTTGTCTCGAAGAGTAGATTCTCAAAATGTTTATTGTTACACGAAAATCGGCAGCTGACAACTTTCATAAAGTTTGACAAACTTACTACATTGAAATGTCAGGAAAGGTTTAGAAGCATCGGATAACAGTTTTTAAAATTTTGGCAATAGCAACACACAACAAAGGAAAGAATGCAAGAACAAATTTAGTTACACGCGCTTGCGATTCATTAATCCTTTCTCAGAGCCTGCTCTTTTTGGAACTTTTGGAGTTTTGGCTATCAGAACTTGTATTCTGTAAAATTTGAGAAACATCTTGATACGGCACCAGTTTTTGATAGAAAGAGCTAAACTAAAAAGCGATCGAGGGAAGTGGCGGAACTACCCTGCCTGGATGGAGTCAAGAATTTAACGAATTAGACACTGAAATATTTGTTCTACCGTGTGAAAAATATGAAAATGCTCACAAAAACGTACAGAAAGGTCTAAAAACTTCAGACGTAGCATACACATTGTTGTTAGTGCATAGACAGTTTTGCCAAACAATGGCATTGTGGTCAAATGTACAGCCGCCATTTTTTTCGGTATAATGGATTATTTAAAACCATTCCACCATTGTAAATAATAGGGAGCTGAGGTGGAAAGTTGTCAAATTCGCACCCTATATCCTATGAAACACTAAATTATACACCGACAGGCCCAGTAAGTAAAATATGAGAAAGTGAAGAAGAATCGATATATGATTAGGTAGGTAAGTAGACTAAATGGAAAAGTATTAAAGTCAGTAAGTAAATAAGTAAGTGAATGAGCGAGTAACTGCGTATGTGAGTGAGTGAGTGGGTGAGAAAGTGAGTGAATGAGTTAGTAAGTAAGTAAGTAAGTAAGTAAGTAAGTATCTCAGTGAAAGTAAGTAGGTGATTAGTAAGTAAGTAAGTAAGTAAGTAAGCGAGTGAGTGAGTGAATGTGCGAGTTAGTAGGTACGTAAGTGAGTTAGTAGGTACGTAAGTGAGTGAGTAAGTACGTAAGTGAGTGAGTAAGCATATACGTAAGTAAGTACGTAAGTTCGTTAGTAAGTATAAGGAAATAAATAAGGAACCAAAAAGTTGCTATCAAATGAGTACAGTAAGTCATGCAGTCAGTAAGTATAGGTTGCCAAATAAGGTAGGTCAGTTAGTTAGATAACGATAGTAAATAAACCTGCCTGTTGTTTTTTTGGTGTCAGTCTCGTTTAAACGGTCCGTTTGTTGTTGTTCTTGTACGTTGGACTTAGTATCTGCATTCGTGACTGTAGACGGTATAATTAACCAGAAATCACTTGTCAGAAGTTAAGAATCAGATGTGGATCCAAATAATATTACACAATATTGTATTACATTACAGTACAAATCATTCTTAAATCACTATGACTCCCATGACGACCTACTAAGTTAAAACTGTAAATTTGTTTTAATTTGAGAGCGTTGAAAGATTTATAACATATTGAAGCAAGTGCGGATAATTTGCAGTTTACATTTTGTTCCATGATGTTTTGTGTAAGTTTTATCCTTTAATTAAAAAAAAAAATTAAGAATGCAGAAAGTTCGCTGAATGAATTAAAATTTAATTCAATGATAGTAGATTTAAGAAGTTCATTTAAGCATTTTAACAACATGTTCAAATTTGTAAATTTGTAAGCTGACATAATAGAGTTTTCTGCTTACCATTTTGGATCTTGGATTCAGTCTCCCCGCTTCCAGAGCTTACGTCTGAACTATTTGACTCGGCCTTAGGCTCCTCTCCACTTCCACTTCCTTCAGCCGTGGTACCAAGCTTGTCAAGATCTAAAAGATATTTTAAAATGCAAAATAAGGAGTGTTCAACACTACATATGAATGTACTGATACACACATTGTAGGTATTCAGGATTTACTTGATATTGTCTCTAAAAATCTACTATTATTCCATTCAAGCTTAATTTAGCCCTTAAGCTATAAACGCATACCTTGAATGTACCAAAGGAGAGAGTTGAAAAATGCCCCTTTCTCCTAATACTTTCGAATTAACAAATAGTTGAGCATGAAAACTAGCCTGAATGATGTTTAGCATCAAGGATTGAAATAAATACCGCTTTCCATGGTTACTACAGTTCCACGCAATACCACGGCATATCGCTATCTTGGCCGCCATCTTAGTTGATTTATATATTTGTATTTAAGGCTAATATAATAAAAATTATTAAGAACAAAATAAACATTAATTGTAATATTAATACAGAAAATAAAAATGGCTATAGTAAATGAAAAATACTGAACTAGGTTTGAATGCGAAGATGGCATAATCTTTTTACATTGTTACTTTTCATACATTATGAGGATTTCATATATATATTATGCTAAATTGCGTTTTTGGCATATTTTGTATAGTTTGTTTTTCCTCTTTGGCGGACCTGACCCGTTGAGTTTGAGCCCTTATGGGGTCAACTAGACTTCAACTTATATGTACATCTTATGTCCTTTTTGCTTTTCATTTTCGAGGGAAATAAAATGATGTTATTATTGTTGTGGTATTGAATGTGTATAGTCAGTTTGTTCTTAGGTGTATGTATATTACGGACCTTAATGCGTGTCAATCTTTGTTCATCGGTCAGCTCATGAGTTTTGCACATTTAAAATGTTTGTAGTTGGTGTATCGCAGCATATTTCATGGCGTAATGAGTATCAGTATCAACTTCCCAGCCCTTGATTCTTCTACCGAGCAACTAGTTTCCCAATAGATACCTCCTTTAAAATACTTCCTCAATGCTTCAACTTCAATGCGCAAGCACTCCCCTTCCCTTCCACAGAACAGAAATTTGCTCAGAATATGACAACCTAAACGCACCTTTTTGTAAGTTTGGATTCATCGCGTCTAAGACAGCGTCCTCTACTGTCCCTGTTTGACAAACAACATATTACAGTATGATATCTGGGTTTGCGCGCCTTATAGCACCATCGCGCGTGCGTCAAAATCACTGTCATTAAAACATATAGTCGAAATACATTAAAATGCATCGTCTTTATATGCATTCATAACTTATTGCATTCATAACTTGTTCACTTACCATTTGTCAGCATGCATGAGTCCAACTCTGTAACAAATTTGACTTATTTACATTCTAATCACTTACCATTTGCCAACATACTCAAGTCTAACAGAGTAACAAATTTGACTTGTATTACGTTCTACAACATTCATGGGCCTAACGCTGTAATAAAATTTGACCAGTATTACGTTATTATTAGTATTACTAATCACTTACTATTTGCCAACATGCTTGGGTCAAACGTGCTATCCTGTTTCTTGCTATCACCATTCTCGATTTGCTCTTTGTCAGCTGGAACAGTTCAAAACGACTATCATGAAACTGTGAAATGGCATAACACTATAAATGCTATTATGGTCAATTTGCTGAGGTCTTGAAAGTAAATAGAAAACAAGTGCAGAATTTTAAGTTTATGATTCTTATTTTGTTAACCCTATTCAGACTGGGGGACGTTTCATGTCTCTCTTGCGTTCAAATTCCTCTAATTTCTAATCAATTAAAGATCAATGGTGGCCGAATTTTGTGATTTTACTAAAATCTATCTTTAGACACAGTAATGTTGTTCTTGTCTGGCCATGTTGTAAGCATGGTAACTAAGTTGTAAGCAGTAGGTATTGCTTAATGTTTTATATTCTTTTTGTTCTGGTTGTTCATTGGCAAATTCTTCTCGCAAATTTAAATGACATATTAGCAGTTTGTCTTTCAAGAATGACATGTTGCAGTTAATTAAGGTGAAACTATGACATCATTATTATTGCCTATTACGGTTTCATTGGGAATTCTACATCATGATGAAAAATAAGGATTAATCAGCTGATCATATATGTGACAACTCTTTAATTTATCTTTAACAGCTAAATTTTAGTCTGTTTTACACTGACACAATAGCTTCGAATAAAATAATAATTTGTATTTCGTGTTCAGTGCTCCATGCAGTTACATGGAAACAAAGATTCGACCAGAATGATCTTCAGCGATAGTACGGATCCTATCAATCGAGATATTTTAATGGCAACAAACATTGCGGCGCTCCAAGCGTTGGAAAGATCGGAATTTATAATCCAGGTTTCCTGGTTTAGGTTTTGCTAGGAAGCCAGAAGAAATGTCAGGGGTACATGAAGGAGGGGGGGGGGGGTATCGATAGAGGAACGTTCAGATTGAGGTTTCTCGTAAATCATATTAATTTGTGCGACCTCCGGCCTAATATATATCAGCATCAATATTTCACAAGCAGGAATATCAACAGCCCTAGTACCTTGTTCGCAAGTGGGGCCAATCCAGCCGGCTGCACATTTACACTTCCCACTAATGGAATCACAAGCTGCTCCGTTTGAACAAGTGCAGTCCAGTTTGCAATCCGGTCCATATTTGTCCACTGGACAGCCTGATATATAGTAACAGGAACATATATAAATAATTGAAAGACAAAATTGAACGACACATTCAGTTTTAAACGACTTACGTGTAATGTTCAAGCAGGAGATTGGCAGATGGGGCGTTGTGGGACAGTACAGGTGTCTAGGCTGCAGTGGTGTTTTTGAGGTTTTCTTTAAACGGAAAAAATGCAGTTGGTTTTTACTCGTGTATATTGCAGACAAGAGAAAATTAAACACGAAAAAGGCTACACATGCAACGAGAACTTGTGTTGAGGATTGCAGTTCTAAATCAACTTGCAGACTGCGAGCTGATCGGGTTATATTTCGTATTTTGCATATATTTTGCAAAATCTCAACTCAACTTATTGTATAATTCACCTATGCAATACGAAAGGGCTGGTGAAGCTCCTTTGTAATTTCTGCTAAATGTACTGATGAGAACACGTACAGTTCTTGAACTCAGATCTAAACTTTCCCACAATATTAACTCGCACAACTCAATAACATTAAATAATATCGTATGCAGACACTTAACTAAAGTTATTATTATTGTTTATATGTTTATCATAAGACATAAACGCCAAAATATTCCTCCACGTGGAATGAAGACCAGATGATAGCTAACAAACGACTGGAGCTAAAGTTACCTACGTGACACGAACGATGAATCGAGATGTTCTGCTAACGATGAACAAAGAGGTACAGACCTTGCTGACAATAGTGTCCAGTCTTCCCCGGTACGCAGTGGCACCGACCAGAAACAGGATCGCACGAAGCGCGTCCGTGACAGGAACACGTGTCCAAACATCTGCTACCGTACTTGGTAGAAGTACACTCTGTTGGCGAAACCTTTGGTGTTATACAGTCGCCAGCTTATATATAAATTATTGGCCGTAACTATTGCTTTCCACCTCAGCAAAGGTTGGAATTTTCTATTTGTATATGTAGTTCTACCTCAGCCAAGGTTGGAAAAATATATTTGTAGTTCTCGTAATTAAATTCTTCGGGACATCCAACGCTTTATCTTTATACAGAGCGCAAATACAGAGCGCAAAAAGTCAACGCTCCGTTTATTTGCTTAGCTGCTATTTTGTGCCCTTTCGTCAAATTCTGTGATGAATAAATCTTGTTATACACAACTTTGTGGTATTGGTAACTAAAATGGCATTTTCACTTTTTAATTTTCAGTCATTTTCATGGAAACTATTGTAGTCGGGTGGCGCAGCGATCAAGCGGCTAGTGTGTCTCGACTCGTAACCCGAAGGTCATCAGTGACTGCATACTACGATCAATAACCAAGAACTTTACTCGACTTGACCAGTTAACAGAACTGTATAATTAAGCACCAAATTCTGCTGGAAGCTAGTTGGTCTGCAATTGATTAGTGTCCCGTCCAGGGGCAATCATGTAATCGCCTGACACTATGGAAACCAAGGCCAATTGTGTAATGTAACCCAGTCTTATCGATTCCAGTTTTAGGGATAAAATGTCCAATTTCAGCAGATCGTAACACTAATTTTTATATTTGCAAGATTAAAAAATACATAGTAACGAAAAATAACTACAGCGACGGAAAAGTGTATTGTCAATTATACCCCCAGTGTTTCTGCATTAGGATTCATTTATATGGAGACAAGTTGTTCCAGATAGAATGGTTATCCATCTACCCGAACTGCTCTGGGCAAATCAACTTTCATATATTTCATTAAAAACACATCAAACCATTAACATGAGAAACATAGACAGGACTGACCCACTTAGCCGATTCACACGTTTTCGACTGAATGTAATGTGGGCTCGGCTGGGGGACAGGAGTGGGGTGCAGTGGCAAGAACACTCGTCTCTTTCCAATGCGACCTCACCCAGGTTACATTCCGGGCCTGGGAAAAAAGTGAGCCAGGTCTCTGATTCCTCAGCAAAAACCCTAATTAAACCAACATTCTAAGATTTAAACTGTCGCCCTTCTTTACCCAGGACATCTTGGCTAGCCAACGTAAATGTACATACATAGAGCATTGCTGTTGACTCGATCAACTGTTGACTTGGTTAAATTGAGCCACCTTGTTTGTCATGTTGGAAAGTGATCCAGGATAGCTTGCACGTTATAACGAACTCTTAATACTACAAAAATAGTGTCAACTCATAACCATCCTATCTTCAATTATACGTTTGTTATACGATAATGAGTTCATACGTTTACTGGCAAATTATTTAATGATAAAACACGTGTAACTGATTTTGGGGAGAAAAGATAACAAAACGACACATTAGTTTAATCAATCAACAAACCTATGCTGCAGTCGGATCCAGTCCACCCGGGAAGGCAAAAACACTCTCCTGATGTTGGGTCACATGACCCTCCATTCTTGCACTTACATTGGTTTAAACAATAAACTCCATATCGATTGGACGGACAGCCTGTCAGGTGATTAATGATCAAGGTAATTAGAAGGATTCGAGGACGTTCCAGTTAATCCAGTATAATCATTCATTTCAAATCTTTCATCTAGCGGTGGGTAGTAAAAAGCTGCCGCAAGCCTTAGAACAAATATAAAATTATTTTCCAAAATAACGGCAAGACAGCTTCATCCAAGACAGTAAATGAATATCCGAAAATATCAAGTATGCACATACTTACGGAACTGACATTGGTTGCCATACCAACCGGATGCACAGAAACAACAACCAGTAACGCGATCACACGTCGCACCATTCTGACATGCGCAGTCGAGTTCACAGTTCAGACCATACTTGTGGGGCGGGCACACTGGCATTTGAAAAGAAAATAGTTAGGTTTTGTGTTCAGAATTGCCGCTGAATACAGTGACAGCAGATTCGTTTTTGTAGTGTTGGAATTGGTATTCAATATTCATATAATTATGGTAAGTATTGTCAGTGGCTCGTAGTGGTTCTCGCTGGTACTTGATGTTAGATATCATAAATATCAAAGGAAATATCAGCAGTTCACAACTCTGTGAATTGTTAATGATTCGGGATTCTGCCCTTTCTCTCTTCAATCCACATAACAAAGAATGTTAACAAAGAATTGCGTACGTCACGCATTTTTATCTAATATTCCTGCAACTGCTTTGGACCGAAAATATGCTCGTTGTAACGGGTAAATAGTATGTCGCAGCAGTCGAGCGGTTAGAGTGCCTGATTCATAATCCAACAGTCCTCAGTTCCGGTCATATCACTGGCACTGTGTTTTGTTTTTGAGAACGGCACTTGGTCCAGTCGAGTCAGCTGTATAAATAAATACCATCTTCTTCTGGGAGCTAGCTTGCGATGAACTGGTGTCCTGTCCAGGGCTAGGGGAGTCCGGCACGTACTCTCAACCACTTAACGCTACAGAAACCTGGGATATGCACCGGCCATTATCAGGCAAATTGTGAGCGTATCCTCTTTAAAATATCTTCACATATATCGGTTTCATTGTAAGTTCGGGAATTAACACAAGAGATTACATGGAGACTATTGTTTTCAGTTTTCAGTCCCCGCAATACAATATTTAGCCCAACAAAGTTTTGTGAAAAACGTTTTGGTAGTATCAGCGGTAAAGAAACTTCACAACGAATCTGTTCTGTTCAAGAGCTATCGAAAGGACACACCTTCATCACAGTTGTACCCAGTCCATCCGAGACCGCAATGGCACTTCCCAGTCACGTGATCACAGATTGCGTCATTTTTACAAGTGCAAAGGAATTGACAACCTGTTCCATATTTGCCAGCGGGGCATTCTGCAAGAATTAAATAGATTATTGTCGTGTGAGTTTTTGATTTATCCTAATATTTTACTAACTTGCCGGGTACTAAGGAACCCGATTGCCAACTAAATATAATAACGTCTTTTGTTTATAACAGAACAGAATAATTTATTTACACTCACTAGCTACACTACACAAAATATTTCCTAAAATATAGTAGATTGCACATTGATAAGTGAAGGCTGCCTGAATGACTAAAGGGCTAAACGAGAAGGTGGTCGTTAAATAAAAAAATTAAAGTAAGAAAAACAAAAAATATATATAAATGCAATTAACCGACGTTTCGGTGTCATACTGGCGCCATTCTCAAGGTATTGAGATAAATTATTCAGGTTTATAAACTTAAGCTAAGAAAAACAAAAAAAAATGGTTAAAATGACATAGCTAGCAATTTGATGAGACTGTCACTATAAATACGTCTTTTAATTTGATAAATAAAATAAAATATATGTATACAGCTAATATTAAACTAAATCAGTGCTAAAATACCAAATACGCAATGCAAAAGACAGAACTGAAGAGAAAAAAACGATCTTAACATTATACTAACATGACGGGCAGAGGGAATCACTTATAGTATATGGAGATTAACAGTTAGATTTACTTAGAGTTTAAGCTCTTTATCTACGGAATTCTAGAGTTTTGGCCAATAGAAACGTAAGTTGTGCATTCCATAGTTTTTGCGTGTTATGAGGTGAGTTATGAGAAGTGTAGGGCCAGGTTTATTACCGGTATAGAATGATTCAACCAAATAAACAAAGAAGATAAATCCTTTACAATGTTTAACAGTTTCAAGAGCGTACAAAGCAAATTCTTAAGAGGAGGGGGAGAGGGTGTTAAAGGAGGACTCCAAGCGAGAGTGACACTTTTAAAATATCAACAGATTATGAAATGCGTGTATTAGTCTTGACTGACATTGAAATGTTTGCGTGTACACCTTGAAGAGGTGACATAGATGAAAAACACGTAACAACACCTCAAAGATCAACAGAAAGTATGCAAATTACAAAAGAAATGCAGCAAATCCACACAATTCCACTGGAAAGCATTAGATAAATAATATATATGTAAATATACAGTTCTGATCGGTATGATAGTAGACAATGCAAGTAGAACTACATATTATGCTCACATGTGGGACGGCGGCTTTGCTGTGATCACTCAATCTTGTGTAGAATAATCACATAATCAATTGAGTATGTGCTCATAAACCCAAGCACAAGGAGCTAATATAATCTATGAAAATATTGTTTTATGCACATAACAACATTGTAAATCGTTATTATTTCACATTGTCAAATGATAATAATCCCTTCTTACGTAAGGTGCTGTGCGCTTGTACCCTTTATTTGTCAATACAAACTATGTTAAAACTACAAAAATACATCGACATTATAGGAAAATTCACTGCCCTGAAGACGGTATTCCACGTTAAATCTCACAAGAAAAATAATGATTTTTTGAGTAAAATTTAACAGGGAATACCCGAATCAGGCAATAAATTTCCTTGAATTGCATAGCAGGGACGAATCTCGCAAGTGAAATTGATGGGTGTATATAAACTTGGATAGGATATTGCTAAACTGGCGAGCCACAACTATTTGGCGGGAAGTTTGAGGACGCGCGCGCACGTGACCTGACCTGCAGCTCCACACTAAATACGCACTAGTGCAATTCCACGTTAAATACATCGTCCTCAATTGGTCGATTAAGCCAATCAGCAAGCTTGCTTGATTTATCCCTGCTATGCGATTCTATGAGTAGACCTTAAGTAATATGTACCAGGGAGTTAAACATATCGGATTAACAGCTTACCGAGATCGCACAGCTTTCCGTGATATCCAGGTAAACATTCACAACGTCCCGACACGTGATCACATGTTCCGTATTTACAGCTACAAAACGTGTTGCACTTTACTCCATACGTCCCAGGGCAGCTAAGTTAACTATCTGTTAAAATAAACTCTTTAAACAGTTTAATAAGTCTACACTTTCCTTCTGAATGGGCACAGAATTCCCAGGACCCTGTAGTAAATGGTCATTGAGTGACACTCCTATAAACTGAGAAGAACAGTAAAAGACCACTAGAAATTGACCGTGCTTCTTTGGGTGATATATACCAGTATCAAGCACAGTGTGACTCTTGTACTTCCAGCGATCATGGCACTAACATCTTTCATGAAAGCTTGACAGTCTGCGAGGGGCTAGGAGTTTCTCCTAGATCGCGCTTGTAACTGACGAATGAATAGGAGACATAATCTATCCGACTTCAACTTAGTGGAATCTGGAAGTGGCCGTCTGTTCTCTGTGCAATTCAATTCCCCTGAAATGTGAAAATCGTTCATCTGCCACTGAGTAAGGTTTGCTCCGTCTAGAATTTTCCACAAAGTCTGATTTAAGAACTCAAAGAACTTTCTGCGATTTGATTCAAATAAAATAGCCAATAATACACTATTCCATCAAAGATATGTCCTTAGGATTCGTCTCCTCTTCGCACGAGTTCTTCTTTGGTCCTCGCAATTCTACACAATTATTTCCAATGAGAAAAGGATTTCTGCATCAGATTCATATCACAATTATAGCTCATCCGCAATGGAGCGAATATGTTCCTATATTATATGGCCACGATAGTACGCGCGCTCTGATTGGTTATTGGCAACAGATTCATATGCCAATTATAGCTCATCCGCAATGGGGCGAATATGTTCCCATTCTTGAGCAACTCTGGCCTTAGAAATATGCGACCGACACGCTGCCATCTCGTCTTTCTATAATATTATGGTGAAGCGAATAGCATTCTCTCGTCGTTAATCTAACATTTTAGTTGCTTTTCGGTCCTGTATTGGTGTAATCAACTTATCAGTTGGTGATCAATGCAAGTTCAGTTTCTCTCATTGAAACTGTCAAATAAAACTCACGTTTGAGTGGTTATCCAGCACTGTATATTGAAAGATTCGCTTGCATGTTTTACCCACACGAGAATCATAGCACGGTCTGTACCAGCCTCTTGCCCGCGGATTGCACAAGCATTTGTACACCTGACAATACTCTCCTGTGGAGGTTTCTGGGTATGAACTCATGTGGGGTGGTTCTTAGAACAAGTGCAGCATATGAGTGTTTATTGAGGCAGCAACTCTTTGCTGCAAACTGTTGGATTCCTAGACACAGGTTTTTCTGAAGGAAATAGTTCGGGAACATTCACTTGTCAAAATCATTTTAATCATTCAATAAGAGACAGGTTGGAGATTCTTAATTTTAGTCTATCCCTGCTTATCCAGCTATTTGTATGAGTCGGTTACTTGGGTTGCAAAGGAATTTGCATCAGTGCTTTGGATGGCATTTTCGTGGGACCACTATATAGATTTCAAATCTTCCTTGTTCTTCGAGATTTCTTCAAACTCTGGGATATAGTTGCTCACTCCTCACATTATCTCAGTAAAGCTGGAAATCTTGAGAAAGTAGGGCAGTTTCCATCCCCTTGTGAAACTGTACACTTGAACAATTTCCCTATTTAAAAAGGCAATCTCCTAAAACACTAACACTAATACACTAATTGTAAATTTTTCATATGAAAGGTTTCTTAGGCCCTCTGCATCTTTTGCACCAACCTTTGGCTAACAAGAACGCTAAACCGCATATATCTACATATCTTTTATATAGAAAGGTTTTAGCACACTGATATGCATCTTGAGTACCAATTATGTTATATTTGACATATGTTCGCTTAAAGGTAAAATTAGTAAAAAATTATTAGTCTGTAAAATGTTAAAAGTTTTCTAAAACCAAACGTTTTCGACTTAAAAGTCATCCTCAGTCAGACTTTTTAAGTCGA
>JANSTR010112646.1:0-12056 GCA_025434805.1 Antipathozoanthus remengesaui | reverse complement strand
TCAACCCTCGGCAAGGCCAGGGATTGAACCCAGGACCTTGGATTGGCAGTCACAGATCTAACCGACTGAGCCAACCATGCACGCACACCCCCGGATCATCACACTTGCTAGGTTACTAAATTCTCGTAATTGTTCCAATTCACGAATTTGATAGTGACACTGCATTTACTTTATATGAGCAACAAGCGGCAGTTTCCGTTCATTCAAGACAAGGACAACACGACAGCAATTTTACAAAATACAAAGGAAAACGAAAATAGTTTTAGTTGTTCTGTTCTGAGTGGCGACCGCGAGTCCGTCATTAATTTCAACCAGATCATTGAGCTTTCTAGCATTCGACAAGATTCGATGGCGGCTGACTTGACTGACTGAACCTTGTGTCCACAACACTCTTACCACAAGCACTGTAGCAGTATTACTTGCCTATCAGGTATCTTGTTCTGTATTTGTCACTGGTGGCCTAACCTATCATTTAGCAACGTAACATAAAAGGAGTGTGTTGAAGGAAGAGGATTATTCTCCAGATACTTTCTGGTATGTTCTGGGTGTTGGAACATTGGGGAAAGGAGGGCGCACTTGTTGACGTGAGCTTTTTATTGTTTTCAATGCAGGATTGTCTTTGCATTTTTTTGTGTACTAGCAGTGCCTCTGAGAATGTTAATGGTGCAGTTTATCAGCAGGTCAGCAACTGGTAACTTTCTAATGCATCAAAACTTTATTTTTGAAAATACGAGAGAACTGGTCATACTTAGGTGTATCAAGTTGTTGGTCTTCAACCCATTTTGCACACTGGTCGTGTTGAACTTCTACTGCTGTGATACGTTAGTTGCAGGATCCACGAAACCACCACGACCAGAAACACGGTAGAAAACATAGTAGAAAGCACAGTAGAAACAAATTCACCATTGCCTATCAAGGTCCAAAATTCTGGAACTCACTTCTACCAAAATGAAAGATAATTTCTTGAAAACTTAGAAAGCATCTTATAGAAATACGACTCAGACTGATAGCTGATATTTCTTCAACAGCTCATACTTCATAGTTACTTGCATTTTAATATCGTTCCACACTCGGTCTCCTCGCTAGTGAACAACTATATTATACGTTTAATACAATTACAAAGGCAGTTTAAAAATAATAAGCCTCTTGGTTTCTTTTTAAACTGTCTTGCTATCTCATTACCTCTACGCATTGTAAACTGCAGAATGACCAAAATATTGTGTTACCGTACACCACCATGCACTGAACCTTCTATCCTTTTAACTGTAAATGTATTGATGGTAGTGAAAATAAGCTTGAGCATGAACAGTAGAACAGTCGGCAGAACAAGAGAAAAACATCACCAACAAGACCATGAACATTCATTTGAGCAGCAGCAACAAACGGCGAGAATAGTTTTGGAATATTTTAGGATACTGCAACTGGAGACAAAGAAATAGAAAGCAGCACAGGTAATATTCCTACAAAGCCCAAGGAGTTGTAATCAGCAGGAAATCGGTTACAAAGGTTTTGGCAAAATCCGCTGTGACGCACAGTGATGCACAAATTGTCAGGAAATGAAATGTAGCAGTCTTCGAAAATATAGCAACTAATCTGATGAACATAAAATTCAATATTCCCTTTCTGCCATAACATCGCCGTGTCGTGCTTAATGCAAGAGGAAATATGGCATGTGCATATAGCTTATCGCACTCTTGATCCAACCATTTTATCCATTCCTTTCGTTTCGCACCCTCAGCCACTCTTATCAGTCTTTGTCTATTCTTTTTTGTTACGTGTAGTTAGTTTTGTTGAATTTCATCCTTACGGATTTGCTGACTAAGTGTTACAACTGCGTAAACTATGTTTCGGTCTGAAGCCATTGTTCGCACTCAGACTCCGTCGTTCACGGTTTCCGGCAGTCGCCTCTCGCAAATAACGCCTCCATATCCCTGAGGACACATACAGGCGAAGCCATCTTTACTGCTTGTCATTGCTCCCTCGAGACAGCGGCCTCCGTTCAGGCAAATGCCTTGTGAGCAGGGACTGTGGACTGAGAAAGAAAACAAAGATGTTACTCAACTGTAGTTCTGGACTCAGTTTTATCTCACAACAATTGCATGTTGGGTTACGAGTCAGACACGCATTCCGCTCGACTACTGCGCTGCCGACGATGGCTTAGAAGTATTGAAATTCAAGCACGGCTGCAACAATTATCAAAAAGTTAATTCATATACTCGTACCTTCGCATAGTTTTCCATTATAGCCTTGAGGGCAACGGCAGGTGAACTGGTTGCCGAATTTCATGCAAACGCCACCATTTTTACACGGACTGGGATGACATGCACTAGCTAGAAGAAAAAAACACATTTATTATTGAAAAGAATAGTCGGTTATAGTTTGAAGTAGTAATTATAGTAATCACAGTTCCCAATAGTTACTTACCGCTATGTTGACTCCACTTTCGTGTACTCAAAAAATTAACATGTCATTATATAGCTCAGCATAGCAAGTGGGCGAGGTTTCTGTTTCTCTTAGTGTGCCTAGCCTGTGTACAACAGTAATGCACGCTGCACAGCCGATCAGAAGGCTCGTTGTATCTGCTTCATTGTATGATACCTAATAGTATGTTTATATGGAACTTCCTTATATGGGCATCCTTACCATGTTTCGTGTATTAGCCAAGCATACCAAAATAGTAGTTCCGCACCATTCACGATTAATGCCTCTTCAAAATGAAATTTCGCATATTATACCATTACCTGAGAAATTTCTGCAATCTGATTAGTCGAAAACAGTGGTATTTCAACAATTTTGAAGTACCTACACGTGAAAATTACAGTTTCCCGCCATTAAGCTATGCGGCGTGCGCTCTCCATCTAGTTTCCCGCCATTAAACGATGTGACCACGCGAGCTAATTTCCCGTGTCAGTCTCAAAATAAACAGGTGCTGTTGCAAAAATTTCTCAGGTATTAGTATAAACAAATAATAGCATGATTTTCACATGGTATTTGGCATAAATACCACTCGTGATATTTCAAAGGTGTTCCAAATTACGTAGAACAACTTTGAAATATCACTCGTTGTATTTATACCAAACACCACTACAAACCATGCTATTGCCTACACAAATGAAAAACGTTTCTCATACCATACTAATTTCTGTTGGTATACGAGACTCCTATCAATTCTCTGATAGATGAATTCTGGATCCCACAGTCAAACCTAGATATTGCTCTGTCAAGTAGTGTTTGAGAGAGCTAATTTCTCTTACATATTCTGTTTGTAAAACTAAACCGGTTTGCGGCTGCTTTCTCATGATCCATAAACGCTTTTGAACCATAATATAACGCTGTAAAACCACATCGCTCGGTTGTGCTCCATTGTGGTAGCTTTTACAGTACCTTCGCAAGATTTCCCAAAGAATCCCCTTCGACACATGCATCTGTATCCCTCTACGTCATCCACACACGTGGCCCCGTTGGAACATGGAGATTTTGTGCATTCGCTGATGACTGAAGACAGGATTGTGAAAGGAAAAAGAAGAGTTTGTGAAAGACTTGTAGAAGAGATGCCAGTCTCTGCTGATGTATCTTACAATGCAGTGCCGGCTTTCTTCCTGGTTGGCTAAATTGATTTTGAAGTGTTTTCTAATATTAATTGTTATCATTGTTTGATGTCTGCACTTAAATTCACTGTAAGTTTTAATGCAGTTCCAGAAGTATGACATGTCAAGCTATTACAATACTCTCTGTTGAAACACTGCGTCCTTAAAAGCAACAAATTCTTGTCCACAATACAGTGTTGTCACAGTGCAGTATAATGTTTTGTTCGATAGATATTCTTGGATTTATTGCATGTTTGCTGCCAAGTTGTACAAATGATGGGTGCTCGCTGATTAATGTAATTCTCTTTTTATCCAGTATTTTACACAGGTTTTTACTTCGTTTTCATTATAACAGTTACAGTAGAAATTCCGCATATTCTAATATCTTACTTTCACAGGTTTTCCCTTTGTTTCCATTGGGACAGTTACAGTAGAAATCCCCACCTGTCTCCACACAGGTTCCTCCGCTCTTACATGGGTTGGGAAAGCACAAGTCTGCTTCTGTGAAAATATGATTGTTAGCTTTTCTTTGTTTTTACTTTACAATAAAGTGCATTACTATATAATTCATTATATTCAAGACCGTTATCGACCTATTTTTTAAACACTCACAGTCACACCCACAATCCTGTCTCGGACAGCCACAATCCTGTCTCGGACACCCACAGTCCCGTCTCAGACACTCACAGTCCTGTCTCAGACACCCACAGCAGACAGTCCTGTTTCCAGGCAGTCCCAGTCCTGACTCAGATACCCACAGTCCTGTGTCAGACACCACGGTATTGTTTCAGACCCTAAAGTTCTGTCCAAAGCACTCACAATTCTGTCAATATCTCTGACACTGACAGACCGTTACGGCAGGCTACGGCAGACATCCCTAATCCATTCTCGGGCACTACAGTTCGGTCTAAGACAGCCACTGACGTCCTGTCGCAGAAAATGAGACCGATATATACATCACCTTGACAGCTCTTCCCTTTGTACCCAATGGCACACTGGCAGTTGAACCCATCCTCTGTTTCCGTGCAGGTCGCGCCGTTGTGACAAGGACTCGGGTGACACCTGCTGATTTCTAGGTGGGGATCAAACCACGTGGTTGAGATATAAAATAAAGACGACAGCAGCGGAGAGTTTCTATAAACTGCGATAGCAGCACTATAAAAATAGAAATAAAATGCGACATGAGCATTGCGCGAAAGGCGTGTAAGAGGAGCACGAAGTGAGTTTTCTCATTACTTAGTGAATAAATCATCTCTACGCGTTTTGTATTGAGCTATACAGGCTGAAAAAGTGTCCGAAAAGTGAACATTTGCCCGAGGCAAAGCCGAGGGTGAATGTGAAACTTTGAGGACACTATTTTAGAACAGGGTCTGTATAGCTTAATACAAAATTCGTAGAGTGGCTTTATTTATTTTATGATTCAATAATAATTTTCGCATGCACATTTTGTTGAACTCTTTTAGTTTTGCGGTTTAAACTTTTTTTTCTAGCTTTGTCATATTTGCTTTTGTTGTTGTTCAAAACCTAAAAGCTGAATTTTCGACTCGTTTTTCGCAGCAAAATACGAAACAAAACACTTTTAACTGCTTGTAAATAGTGGCCCTTTTTAGTATGAAAATTATTGTTCAATTATAATTTCAAATATCCTAAATTTCTAGCATTGAAATATTGTCACTATTGCCCAAGATAACCATTCTACTTGAAAATATCTCAGTTGAATGTTTTCCAACTAAAATAGGTTGAACCATAAGTTAGTTTGTTCACCAGTGTGTGCGCCATGCCCTTAAACTAAATGAGAAACCTTTCAACTCTTTACTCAGTCAGTAAAACCAAATATATTCAACCTTCACAGTTTCCTCCACGGAAGCCAGCCGTGCATGTACAAATGTGTTGACCCATCGCTTCCTCGCTGCACGTTCCGCCATTCTTGCAGGTGTCCGGTTGGCAGGTTCTCTTTACTGTGGAATTGTAAATAGCGTTGGAGGAACGTCAGCTACAAAGACACTTTGGCATCAAACCATATCTCTTAAAATCCAAATGTGGATTAACTAGCGGGGGCGGATCCAGGATTTAGTGAAGGGGGATTCGGACAAATACTGATCCGGTGGCCGAGGTGATCCATGCTAGGAGGTCCGGGGGAATGCTTCCTCGGAAAACTTTAAAATATAGGTCCTCGGAAAGGTGATTTTTGAACGTTTTGAGGGATAATTCTGAGCGATAACTACCTTTAAAACACCTCAGTTTTATACTGTAATTTGCGTTTATTTCAATTTAGGGGGTTCGACCGAACCACCCCAAGATCCGCCTCAGAACTGGGACTACTAATTAATGTGTCATAAATTATAACTATTAACTGATTTTCACTTTCATTAACAGTCAGCTTGACCTCATGTTATCAGTCACTTAGTTTGAAAATACACAAATGTTGTTATATATCAATGTTTGTTGTTATTCTGTCTTATATTTATTTGTGTTTTCAAATTAATGATTGATATGATGTTTGATATTTAATATTCCAAACTGACCTAAGAAACAAAGAATCAAAGCATAAATCTATACCAACTTAATCAAATTATTATTCATCATCATACTACTGCTACTAATACTAATGGTGATGATGATGAAGAATTTTAAAGTGATAACGTTGTAAAACGGGTTTTAGTAGCCAGGCTTTCTTTGGGACACTTGATTTAGAAGTATTTTGATCTCTTCTGTTGATAAATTAATTTATTTGTATAGATACACTAAGCTACATTGTTTAAAAAGATGTTATGGGCAAGCTACGTTCGCGCCGTAAGTACGTTTTGAGGCACACAATATGCAAACGTGTGACCAGTTCGCAAGATCGCTGAATGGGCCACCCAGAAGCTTCCAGGTTCAATCCCGGCCTACTCGAAGGTTACACTTCATGTGCCGGACTGTCTGTGCCACAAGGTCTAAGGATAGGTACGTTATGCGCACTGCTCGACAAGAGTAAGGTTTCGACCGAGTGTTGTAGTCTGTTCCCAGTCGCAGCGGCATTTTACTTAAAAACCTAAATTGTTTGGCTGCCATTACTCCTGTAAGACTCTGTACACCAAAAGCCTCCAACATCATTGTAAAACCCGAGGATTGCAATTCGGGTATTTAAACAATCCTATCTATTCCTTTCCCATCCCAAAACGTTTCATATTTCTTTAATAATATCGCCCTGGTAGTTCAAATTGTGGCCTATGGTGTATATATAGCGCTTGTTTTCGTAGACAACAGGTTTTCCTGTAGCTGGTGTGCAAAGAAAAAACTTGGCTGCTAAGAAATGAAGAACCAACCAGAAGGCATAGTGTGAAGCTAGTTTTCATATTAGTCCTACCTTCTTGGTTCGACGAGAACTTTAAAAGGCTTACCTTCGCACCTCGACCCCATATAGCCAGGGAGACAGCTACAGTAGAACCCAGACCTCTGTCCCACACACACTCCATTGTGGTGGCATGGACTCTCTTCACAGGGACCTATCAATACCACGTGGTGTGAGACTAGTTTGTAGATATAATATCTTTCTGTTTCTAATCGAGCAGTCTTTTAAGCTTAACGAAAGGCTAACGCTCCTAAACGTCAACTTTCTTTCAACCTTATGGCGCAGAAAAATGTTTCGTCAACCCTTGCTTCATTTCATTCATCAGTCTTTAGGCCCTTTCCCATTTGTTAGTTAGTCAAAATTATAATGTTCAACCTTCAACATTTGAAATTTAGGGGATACTAAATCAATTCATTTGCCAGAAAATAGTAAGAAATGTTCCTGGACAAAACACCAAAACCTTTGCAAAAATACTTGATAAGTTGGGGTTCCGTAACATTCAAGGTATTTCTAGTTGGTGTTTGCACAGCTCAAACAATCATGCTGCTAAAGTGGCTGAGGCTTAACATCTCTCCCTGTACAAACTATCTAATGATTTATTTGTCTTCATATGCAAAACCTATCGAAAGCTAAGCACAGAAAAGTATTGTAATTGTGGCGCATAGAAATTTCTAATTCCAAGCAATAGTTCAGGGAAGACCTGAACGGCGACAATATGACAGTCCCAACACAAGAATTGCGTCATTGGCCAATTGATTGATAAGAAGGTAAATTGATTAAACCCTGTCATTATCACTGCTGTTTTCCTCAATATCATTTGCTAATGGATGGCTACAGTAGTGTTTTGGCTTGAGACATTTCAATTCCTTTTTTAGAAGAACAAGAAAAATACTCGACCTTATATGGAGTTTTTGTTATACGCATCGTACAATTCCAGCGTGTCTGTACAACTCTCTAGACATTCAGAGTAGTTAGTAAAGTCTTCATCAACTTATCATTTTTACTATCACCATCACTATCATCGCCGCAATCATTTGGTAATCAAAGGTGCCCTTATTATAGGAATTTCATTGCCAGTGATATAAAGTAATTAGTGCAAACCTCGGAGACTCTGCCGTATTTACCTTTAGATGTTGAGTAAATTGCTCTTGAAATGCCAGATTCCTGCGCCCATGAACCACCGGGAAACCCAGCGAAAATCCTGGGAATGAATTGTTTCTTAGCGATAACTCCAGGCTTAGACATGCTGAATGTAGTAACGCTTATTCCTGTGTGTTTACTTTGGTTTTTGAGCTGATAGTTTCTTCCTGTGTTTTTCCTGTTTATGGTCGAGAATTTTCTCTTAGTATTTTCTACTGGAGCTTTGTACTCGCCTGCTTTGCTGTTTACTTGCTTCGGAAAATTCGCGAGTTGCGTCAGGACTCGCTTTCTCCTAGGTTGTGTTAGTCCACTGATAGCCATGTTACTTTCGATTCCACGATTATGATAGATATCAACTTGTTGCAATATATTGTCTTGGTTGGTTCCTGTTGTATCACTGCTAAACCCAAAGGCAAGAGATGAAAACAATATCCATCTGATTAGATATCTTCGCTCCATGGCCGATTAGAACTTTACTGCTTTCAATTAACATTCACTTCATCGTGAATCTGATGAGATAACAGTAGATAGAAGACTTGTTCTTGTTAAGAAGTACGACTTCCTTCCGAAGTTGTGTCTTACGGTTGAAATTTATATAAATAACAAAGGAAAACAACAAAGATCTAATTAATGATTTATGAACGAACGTCGATGATCGACATTTTCAAGAAATGTTTACAAAACATATGAAATATAGTCAAACTCATTTTGTTTTGACTAATATGGATAACGCGGACATGATTTCCAAACAAGTAATATCATGTTTTTATTATGTGTTTCTCACATGTTAAGATCACTACCTGCTCGTATTTAAAATTTCATGACGGAATAGGAGGGTAGGCTATTGACGGTTGAACACGGAGTTGACGAACTTGCGCGTAGACTTTCTAACCCTGTTCAAGTATTTTGTCAGCGTTTGTTATACGTGAAAAAGGATCAAACACATGCTTTTAAACTTGTTTTGTGAGAGGTTAAATTGAAAGTGCAATCTGAGCTTGACTAATTCTTGAGCTTTAATTAACGAAAATGTTGTCCACAAATCTAAGATCTCTTGATATACTCTAAGTTAAATAGAAATCTACGTTTTTTGTAATGCTGCTTCATCGCTAGTCGGACGGCAGTCTTTAATGAACCAGGATTCCACTTTTGCAAGTTTTGTTGAATCCATGTCAGCAGAACGCGCTCTCCGTTAACGTTTCAATAACTTTCTACCATGAGATTTGACCTATCCTTGTATCAAATGACCAAATAATATACAAATGTCTACAAGACTGTGGAATGTTCGAACGAAAGCAGTGCTGGGCCCAATACGGATGCTTAACTTACAGTTATAAATGCTTTCGATATATCCCCCTCCCCCCCCCTTCCCCTTAAAGCTTCAATCAACGCCACTTGTTGCTTGGTATCAAAGATTGTCATGTTCTATTTTCAAAATCACTTGCGAGTTTGGAAATCACAGCTCGCCTTTTAATAGTAAGCAAAGGTGGGGTAAAGTTCTACGATAATCAGTAATTTAAAAGTTGAAAGACAGGCGAACAGCAACCCAGTTACACTACCTTTTTATTATTGAGTTTATATTATTCTTTTCGTTCTTGCTTTTTCTCTCTATAAAAAATATTGCTCAATTTTAAACGATTGATTAACCACAAAGACAACTGACCCTTAAAATTGAAACTGGTGTTGTCATTGAGCTGACATTTCGCCTTCCAGATGAGATAATGTAAGAAGAAAACAACATTCGAGCAACATTTCCTTGTCAAAGTGCCGTTCTTCCTACTGAAATTATGAAATCAAAATTTGTTGTTTTAAAGGGGTTTTAAAAGCGACTATGTTAAATACAGAAATAGTTTTTGAGCTGTTGAACCAATGAGTTATGATATGAATAGATCCTTCGTTAAACTGAGTTTATTGATTGTAGCAGCGTTATTCTTACAGACTGATCAAGTTTGTGGACATCCCAAGAGACTGGATTATGGTAGAGAATATAGAAGTACAGCCACTAGAAGCCAGGTTTCCACTGATGGAGGTAGGACTCGGTTAAGAAATATCGTAAGTGGAATACAATCTATAACCAGTCCGAACAAAGACACCGCTCCTTCCGTGAAAGAAACAGTAATCACAAACTGTACGAAGACATTCTGTTACGGAACAAAGAGTGGCAATATTGCAACTAGAAGAAAGGGGGTGAGAATTATTCTTGGAAACGTGACTCCTAATGTGCGGAGAAAGAATGCAGGGAGGATACCCTCTCTGGCGTCTGTGCTAAGAATCTTAGATAACAAGAAAGCTGCAAAGGACCATACGGAGGGAAGTCAGCGCGTTGGTTGGAGTGGTAAACCAAATGACGTAAACATCGTTGAATCACTCCATGACTCCAATGCTGGATATAAATATCTGGGTAGCAGCAGTAGTTCAGAACTTTCTTCTAACTCGCATCAAATCAGTGGCTTTCCGGCGTTTGTAGGGAAGGCAAAACATAACCAGGCAACAAACGAAAAGGTTTCATCTAAAACAGTCAAAGCATCTACACCTTCTTTGGAGGTTCCTAGCAAAGGTAACACAGCAAACAATTCTCAAGGATTTTTGAGAAAACTGGCCTTCAGCAAGCCTGAGGAACTTGTATCAAATGCAGCACCAACAAATATGGGATCAAATGGAAATAAAAAGGGGATACACGTGTTCAAAAGTGAAGGCAAACCTCAACTTGGCGACAAGAGACAAGGATGGGGTCCAGCGAAACATCTTGTTGGTGTTCCCATTACATACGACGCCTCGAGCTCCCACCCACCCACCCACGGCCAGCAGCTATCACCTATTCATCGTTATGGGCACGGCGCAATACATCTAATGGTACCACCTGGGGGAAAGGGTGCTCCGGTTCGTTTTATACCCGGCCAGGAAGTGCCAGATTTTAGCGGGGTTGTAAATCAGCAAGTCGGACCGATGGACTTGAATGAGGCTCCTTTTCCAATGGGTGGAGTTCCAATAGATATGCCTCTTCCCGGAGCAGGAAACTACGAGACACGACAAATGCCAATACCATTACCCAAACATCCCAGTGATGGGATTCTTCCAAAAATCCATCATGCCTCTGGACCCTATTCTATGGTTGACCCTTCTTTTATCGGTAGTTTAATGGGATCCCCTATGGCAGACCCTTCTACATTGGGTCCTCCTGTGGTTGGCCCTCCAATGCTGAAACCTACGATGGTTGGACCACCAATGATGGAGCCTCCCATGCTTGGCCCTCCGATGGTTGGACCTTCTAGAATAGGCTCCCCTATGTTGGCTCCTCTGATGGGTGGCCCTTCAGCTATGGGCCCTCCTATTTTGGTCCCTCCGATGAGCGGCTCTTCAAGGATGCATCATCCAATGCTTGGCCCTCCGATGGGTGGACCTTTAGCAATGGGCCCCCCTGTGATAGAGCCCAGTATGATGGAGCACGCGGTGTTGCACGATGATACCCAATCTAATCCTGTAGTACAGCCAGTACCAGTACCAGTTCCGGTTCCTGTTCGTGGCCCAACTAGACTGAAACACGTTCCTTTTCCTGTTGCGGTGCCAGTGCCTCTGTCTTCACAGGTAAAACATGTCCCGTATCCAGTCGCTGTTCCCGTGAAACAGCCACCAGAGATACACAAGATATTTTATCCGATACCCTTTCGAGAACCCCCTCGTGTCCAAAACATTCCTGTTCCTGTCATTATTCACCCCCCGCCTGAAGTAAAGAAGGTGCCAGTGCCAGTGCGCGTCCCGTCCCCTCCCCAGCGAGTACCGTTCCCTGTGCCATCCCCACCGCAAGTATTTATTCACAGAGTTCCAGTTCCTGTCATTACCCCTGCTGAAGATTTGGAAGCACATCCCTCAGACAACAGTTTTGATTATGGTAAAGTATTTATTCGAAAGCCAATAATTATAATAATAGTTATTATTATTATTATTATTATTATTATTATTATTATTATTAATATTATTGTTGCTATTATTATTGTTTG
>JANSTR010112535.1:0-12056 GCA_025434805.1 Antipathozoanthus remengesaui | reverse complement strand
AAACCAACATGACTGACGACAAACACTCGGACAGTGAACTTTATTATCCAGATGAAGACAACGCAACGCAAACTGTGTTGCTAGTGTCAGTGGAAGCTGGGTGTTTCGCCCCAAATCACGTTCGCCCCACACGTTCGCCCCGTCATGGAAACGCGTTCGCCCCAACCAGAATGCACGTTCGCCCCAACCAGAATGCACGTTCGCCCCAACCAGAATGCACGTTTGATATTTTATAAACTAAAGTTGTATATATCAAAGTGAAACTAATTTGTTTTACCGTGACTTAGATCATAGGCCAACTTACTTTGTCTTCAAGATCCACGGATCAACACTGGACGCTAAAAAATTTATAACAGATGTTCCATCGTGAGATCAGAACAGACAATGCATGTATTTCGATAATCTCGATCGAATGTTGATATAATTCAAGCCGTTACCCAATCGCTGAATTCAGTGTCCACCAAACAAAACAACATCTTTATTTCTTTTTCTATTAATTCCATACCGTAATTGAAGAAATCAATCCGAAGTCTTTAATCCGTCGGCACTTTTAGCGGAATGTAATATAAGCCGTATCGGCCTATGTCACGTTCGCCCCGAGTCCGATCGAATGTTGATATAATTATAAACTAATCGTATTTCATTCAAGCCGTTACCAAATCGCCGAATTCAGTATTCACCAAACCAAACAACATCTTTATTTCTTTTTCTATTAATTCCATACCGAATCAATCCGAAGTCTTTAATCCGTTGGCACTTTTGGCGGTACCTCTTTTTTCGGTTCCTTGATGCCGCCATTGGAAAGAAAAAAATTAATCAATTTTTTGAACATATAAAAAAACTAAAAGGCAAAAAAATTGGAATTATTATTGTGATTATCGTGATTATTAACTCATTGTTTTCTTGAAATGCGATCTAAAGTTTCTATTGGGCAGAAACTGAATTAAATATCCAATCAACGGCCTCTTGAATATGTAATGTGATCCACAATAACAAACAAGAACACTATAAAAAGGCATCCAATTTTGTGATCATCATTCTGTCTAAGAATAAAAGCAACAAAACAAGAATGGCTTTCGCTCAACTCGATCTCTGCATCTGCATCGGCTGCAACTTACCTGTCGGCGACGACGAAAAGGCCCTCTCATGCGATGGGTGTAACAGATGGCAGCACCTCCAGTGCGGCACCGGTGTGTCGGTAGAGATATATGACCAGGCCATTCAAGAAGACCTAATCCTCGACTGGCAGTGTGAAGTCTGCGCTCCCGCCCCGATGATAGTATCAGACGAGTCGGAAATCGAGGACCCCAGCCTTGATCCCATAGAACCAGTGTTTCAGCCTCTGACGTTCGAAATTGTTAACGATGGGTCAAAACGTCAAAAGGTATCAAAATAATGCACTTTTAATATCTGAATAATTAGAGTGCAGCTACTAACTGTGTTTATTTTAATTTTAATAGGAGAAACTATTCGACAGCCGGGGATATTCATACAACGTGAAGCGGCGAACGACAACTGGTGTAGACTGGCAGTCCACAACTAGACCCCCGGACCCCCTATGGCGCTCGCGCAGCTGAGGCATCTCGCGCAGAGGCAGCTCACTCGGCCAGCCTCCCCACTTTCGGAGCCACTCCGCGGGCCTTGTACTTACACCCCACAAAATGTCCATGATGACCTAGCCGTCTTGCAGAGTCATGGCAAGACACTGTATCTAGCAGGAAGCGGCTGGCAGGTCTACAAATAACCTTACAAGATGGGTAAGAGCTCTGGCAACGAAGTTAAACCGTTGATCAAGAAACCTGTAATATTTGGTAAAGGGAAAGACGACAAGACGAACAAACTAGGCCCAGAGGTTATTAATAAATCTGGTTAATTTGATTTATGAAAGTTATATTTTAAGATGTTTACGTCTTTAAATAATTTCAGTTTGTTTTTAACTATTCAGTCAGAGAAGTGCAGAATATTCCATGTATTTTCTTGTTTGTCAGAACATTTCAATAAACTCGATTCATGCAAGTGAACTGGTGCTATCTTTATTTCGCTGTGTGTTTACTAGAAGGAAGAACAAACGCTATTGCTGTTATCTTGCAACACGTTCCAATATGAAACACAATACTTGGACAAGGTCATATTCCTTTTTTCAATTTTACTTTTGCTGTATAGGAAAATTCATTGCATTGACGATGAATCTCGCAAGCGAATTTGATGAGTGCATATAAACTTGGATAAATCTGGAAAGTTTCAAGCGCGCGAAAGTTATTTCAGTGCTCTGTCAACTGACTAGTGAGACACAACTGTTTGGCGGGGAAGTTTGAGGGAACGCGAGCAGCATATCGAGTGAAATTAACCGTAACAAGAAGAAGGAGACTGATACATTTACCCATAAGTCAAAGCGCGTGAAAAACATGAAAACGGTCATAAAAACGTACAGAAAGGATCTACAAATTTCAAACCTAGCATACATAGCAGTGTTGATAGCGCATGGACACGTTTCCCAACAATGGTTTTCTAAATGTACAGGCGCCATCTTATTCCACGTTGAATATCCAGGTTAAATACTTCCTCCTCAATTGGTCGATTTGCCAATCAGCTTGCGTGATTCATCACTGCTATGCGACTGTAAGGTTTTTTAAGAATTAAACTTCAAACTAAAAAACTAAAATAGTCCACAAACATTTTCAATGGAAACTCGAGTTTCAGCCTTAAGCGATACAATCAACACGCCGAGCTCGTTATTCAGCTCTAATAGAAACAAGCAGTTATGATCCCGCCGTATCTGAAAAAGATATCGGAAATGAGAGTCGACTGATGCTTTTCCTCATCCTTGTCCTTTGTGTTTTTGTCCTTGCTTGAGACTTTCGTAGATTTGTTTTCCAAGTTATAGGGTATGGAAAGCTGCCAGTCCCAGCTCCATGGTGTCCACTGGTTGAACGATGAAGGCAAGGTGTCCCTGTAAAGAGATCAAGAGGACGTAGAGACTGCACCCTAGATGTGCATGTTTACAATTAGGAAGAAGTGCTAACATTTCGGTTGATATCGAGGATATAGATGTTTTAATTGTTTCAGGTTTCACAAAATACCTTTACAGTCAAACAAGGTCAAGCGTTTAACGCCAAGAATCAACCTCTCGTTTTGTCGTTCAACAGAATTTCGAAATCATTACTCATGCACTTGAACTTAAATTGATAAGGACTATCAAAACAATATTAACAAGCCCTAAACAGTCTTCTGATCTGACAGCCTGAATGAACAAAATATCATTCTTGAAAAGGAGCAGTGGCATAGTGCCGGGGATATTAAGGAGCTGTCGATGAGACCAGTCAGTTTGAGTTGAAGCTTGGGAGTCTACTTTATTGCGACCTATATTTAAAAACTAATGTTATCTAGTGTTTTGCGTATATTTGATAATCGAGAATTCTATATATAGGAAGGCGCTTTTTTCTTAATAGATTACAAATGCACTATTCGTGTATGTTGTGCCTCAATCATTTTTGAAAATAATAATTATTATAACTCCTGTTTTCCCTCTTATCTGTAATTGTATTTTGATGGGGTCGAATAAACTTGTTGTTGTTGCTGTTGTTGTACGTTGTTATTGTTGTTGCTGTTGAACGTTGTTGTGTAGTTGTTGTTTTTGTATTTGTTGTGTTTATGTTTGTTACGATAAGCAGTACAAAACTAGAGCATCGTGAAATGAACACATGCAGTTTCGGTTAAAAACTTACCATTGGATCTTGGACTCTTTAAAAAACCAAAATTGCAGAGGCATCCCTCGGTATTCACGATAAACTCCTATGAACTGCTGAGAGCAATAACATCCTGTCAGTTGCCATATACTGTTAACCAGTAACGCAGTTGTGTTTTGCGGAAGTCTAAATAATCATTTATTTAGTTGTTGCAAATCATTTGGGGTGAATCAAGGGATGGTTCGGGTGGTTCGCTTAAACCCCCTAAAGTGAAGCAAACGCAAATTTTTTGATCCCTGATACCTTTTCTTTTCAGAAAAGGACATGCTAAGGAAAAACCAAGATAATGACATCAGAGAGCGGACAATGATCGCTCAAACACTGAGCACATTGAAACTAGTGAAGTGCGAAGAACTACGACGGAGAGACTCTCTGGCTTGGCTCTAATGAGCATGACAAGCCTGTCAACTATGATGTTATAGTTAAAAGATTTGCTGAACAACGACCTCGTAGAATACTGCTTGTTGATCCGATTCTCGATAGGGATTCTTAATGTAGATATAAAACGCAAATGTAATTGTTTCAATTTCACTTTCAAGATTCGTATCCGGATCATTCATTGTAATACCAAAGTATAGCCTGTGCTTCAAAAATAGTAAAACTGCATGAGGTGTTTTAAAGGTATTCACGGTAACGCTCACAATTGTCCCTCAAAACGATCGAAAATCACTTTTCCGAGGACCTAGCTGTGTTTTAAAATTTTTTCTAGAGTGCTCCACCTTAGCCGGATATTTGTCCGAACCACCTCTCACTAAATTCTGGATCCGCCCCAGAAATGGGTTAAACTTCAGACTGTTGATTCTAATGACAGCTTCATGTTCAGACATTATATACAGATCTATTAGTTATATCAGTATCTGCGCCGTATAAGAAAGATTCGTCATTTCATCAATCTTCGCCCCTCATAATCATACAACACATTTTTAACCACTTGTTTGGATATAGAAGAGAGGTTGTTTTTACATGGTTACAAGATTTTCAAAAACATGTTTGCCTAAATTCTGACTTTTTCTTTCATTGGCATTGTTGATACCCTCTGGTTTCAAAAATTTATGCATTTTTATGAATCATAAGTGGGGACATTGTGATGTTGTATGATGCCATACGTCCACCAAAGATAATACAAACTGCTTAAACCGCAAAGTCATACACAACATTCAAACTTCATTGTGTTCCCACTAATACAACTGATAATCTAGCTATATGCCAGGGGCAACCCCTTTATAGATGAAGGGTATTCAAAGCAAACCAATGAGCCACTGGAAAACGGAAACGTCGACTCGATTTCTTGGGTAAATTAATGCCAATTTTTTATAATTCTATCGCGATAATTATTAACTTAATTGCCATATTTTTTAAATTTTATAGCCAGCCTTTTGACAATAATGAAACATCAGCGCTGTTCTTTAATTGCAAT
Source organism: Antipathozoanthus remengesaui (assembly GCA_025434805.1). NCBI lineage: Eukaryota > Metazoa > Cnidaria > Anthozoa > Zoantharia > Parazoanthidae > Antipathozoanthus > Antipathozoanthus remengesaui. Next base: position 6,893 of record JANSTR010112535.1, on the reverse strand, counting down.
CTGAAACCAAACCGTCTTCCTGACGAGTGCACAAGTATCTATACAAAAACATTTAATAATTCAAATCATATACTATAACATTAACTATCTAAATGAAACTCAGTGAAATAGCTGGCTTATTATATAACGTCCACAAACCTGAGGTTTTCTTGCGATTCGGTTGGAACTTACGATTTTGTGGTTTTCAATCGACCTCAAAATGGGAGTGTTAAGAGGTGTGCGTCGCTTCTTTCGCATTAAAAAGAGCTAAATTTGTTTTTCAATCTCAACTTATAAAGCATAAAATACAGGTGGCAATGGATTTTATTGGTTGGGTCCATCATTCAGCAATAGTTAACGAGTATATTGTCCTTTCAAAGTGACAGCAATTTGCAGGTGGCAGTTTTCACTTTTTTGAATAGAAGATGACGACTTAAGCTGGCTCTCAAAGTAAGTTGAATGTAATTTATCATCAGATACCGTGTATTTATCAAGTCTGTCAAAACGTTTTGCTCGCAATGAACGCTGATCGATTAATGACAGGCCACCGAAAGTTTAGTTGTCACTACGCAAGCGAACATATAGTCCCCCTTGTAGCCGTTCTTTTAGCTCATACGTAGGCTCCTTCCACGCGAACAGTTTCACTTCACTTCACTTCACTTTAATATATTGTGCGACTTACATTAATACATATGTAATTGCACAGCGCATGGAAGAAAAAAATACTTTGCTTTGATTTTGGCCTCAAAGGCCTCAACGTTGTTATTAATATTATTACAGAATTTGGTAAGTTATTCCAAAGTCGAATTGCCCTGGGCAGAAAACTGAACTTGTAAATATTTGTTCGTGCGTATACAAGGTACATTTTAAATGTGCTAATCGTGCATGTAACGCGACCGCCTTTAGGGTTGTGAAAGATCGCCAAGTGGAAGATTAGCTAGCGAATTTAGCCCCTGGTTTAGGAGACAAATAGTGGCCGCCTTCCTACGAGTTTTGAGGTGTTTCCATACCAGGGTCTGAATGTGTCTTGAGATTGACCCTTCTTCGTAGTTGGAGTAGTCCGATGTTAAATCTCACTGCTCGCCTTTGAACTTTTTCAAGTTCTTGAGTTTGATTTTGTTGGTACAGGTCCCAGATGGAACAGGCATACTCCAATATGGGCTTCCTTTGTCTTCTGATCGCAGAAATAGAGGTTTGGTTGGCCTTGCGTGTGACGTCTGCAATGTGCCTATTCCAGCGAAGGTTGTCAGTAATGGTGATATCCAAGTATTTTACTTCTTTGACAGAGTCAAGGGCCACGCCCTTGAGGTGGTACAGGTACGGGATATTATTGCGCGTCTTTGTAGAGATGCGCATGGTCTTGCACTTGGTAGGAGCAAAATCCATCATCCCGGTGTTAGCCCAGAAAGCCAGCCGGCCAATGTCCAGCTGTAGGATCTCACAGTCTTGCAGAGAAAAAGGCTTTCCTATAGCAGGTGCAGTCATCCCCAAAAAGTCGAATCTCTGACCCTTGACTAACAACATCAACAATGTCGTTTATAAACATATTGAATAGAATTGGGCCTACGAAGGTACCCTGAGGTACGCCAGATGTGACACATGACCAATCGGAGCCACGCCAATTAAAAACCATTTGTTGTTTCCGTTGACAGAGGAAAGAGTCGATCCATAATAAGGTGCGCCCGCTGATGCCATAGCTGAATAACTTGGCCTTCAATCTCTCGTGCGGCACTTTATCAAAAGCCTTTAATTTGTAAAATCGATTATGAAGACATTTGTCTGCAGCTCGGAGTCAATGTTGGACGCCCACCCATTTATCACATGGCATAGCTGCGTCGTGCAACTATGTGATTTCCTAAAAGTATGTTGACGATCCGACAAGATATTATTGGTGTCAGTATGGGTCATGATGTTTGAGCAGACGATGTGCTCGAGGGTTTTGCAAACGATGCTAGTCAGCGAGATTGGCCTATATTCATAGCAATACATCTGCCGCCTTTCTTAAAAAGCGGACACACATTTGCTACGCGCCAGTCCTCAGGCACGGACCCACTCATCCAGGAAAATAAACGCCAAGGTAGGTGAGATGACTGGTGCCACTTCTTTTAGGACAATTGGTTGTAAGCCGTGGGGACCAGCAGCCTTGGATAGTTTTAGGTTAGCTAATAATTTAAGGACTCCGCTCTCAGTTACCTGGATGTTAGGCATTCTGGGAAACTTTTGCTCTAAGAACGGGATCGATTCAGTGGTCTCGGAGGAAAAGTTCTGACAGAACTGCTAGTTCAGAGTCATTGCCTTCTCAGAGTCTGATTCTGCGAGGTGATCTTGCTGGGTCTGAAGTGGAGGCATAGAGTGACTGTCCTTTCGTTGTGCAGCGATGAGTTTCTCAAAGGGCTTGTGGTTCGACCTGACGTCACCGATGATGTCGTTAATGTAATTTTTACGTGCCTGACCGAGGCCTGATCTCAGTTTCCTTCTGACCATGCGCCATTCGTGACGAAGCCTCGCACTTCCTGTCCTTTTGAATTTTGCATGCAGGCGGTTTTTCCGATGAACGAGGCGACGCAGGTGTGGTGATAGCCAGGGCACCTTATCACGGCCGCTGACGTACTTGGACGGAATGTTTTCGTCAGTTGAGCTCAGTAAGGCCTTCTTGAATGACGTCCAGTCCTCCTGGGTAGAACATTAGGGCAAGACTGAAAGAATTTTCTTTATGCTGGAGCATATCAGCACGTATCTGATCATAATTGGCTTTAGTGACAAGTAAACCTTCCGGTGTGACTTGCGCTGAATGGGAGTAGTGCAGGCGAGCAAGAAGCCACTCGCATCATGATTGCTTAACTTAGCTGGTGATCTAATATTTGACGCAAGTCCAGGTCGATTGGTAATCAAAAGCTCCAGGATCTTGTCCTCGCGGGTGGGGAAAGTTTTAAGTTGTTCCATGTAAAATCAAGTATTGTGTCGACCAGTATCATACCCTCGGAGTCGCAGAGCTCCCCGCCATTTCTGTTAGAAACAGTAAGCCAATCGGAAGTGCCTGCATAGCCAATTGTAGGGAGTACGCTCAAGGAAGGTAACTGCCTCGGTTTGGATTAAAACTCGCGTGGGGAGCCGGTTACACATAGCTAGAGCTGGCCGAGAAAAAAATGGAATATGAACGCCATGCAGCGTGCCACTGCTTCGTGACTGGCTTAGTCTGCCTCGCTTCTCTGTTAGTTATACCAGTTTAGTTCTGTTATTGTCATGTGTTAGTCTTCTGTTCTCCTCGACACGTACATCTATAGAAACTATCTAAAGGTAAGTTCGCTTTGGGGAAGCCGGCAGTTACACACAAATTTTTCTGCCCGTAGGTAAGGCTATCAACCCACAGGCAAAGCAACTCGTTAAATATTGAATAATGGAATTCTTTCTTGGAATCGTGATTTATTATAAAGTTATTGCACAGGAATTGAAAATGTATAACACTGAGTTGCTGGGAAAGCAAACAGTGCTTCTTTTAACACAGGAAACGCTAGAGCGAGGAGAGTTGACTATGAGAGTTCGTGGACGAGAGTTGATGGGGATATTAGAGTTGAGCGACGAGAATTGATGGATGAGAGTTGATGGCGCCGGAAAAGAGTTGAGCGAGGAGAGTAAATGCACTGAGTGTTGGTGGATGAGAGTTGATGGCGCATAAGAACTGAGCGAGGAGAGTTAATGGACTGAGTGTTGGTGAATGAGAGTTGATAGACGAGAGCTGGTGGATGAGAGTTGATAGTTGATGTTGCACAGGAGTTGAGCGAGGAGAGTTAATGGACTGAGTGTTGGCGAATGAGAGTTGATAGATGAGAGCTGGTGGATGAGAGTTGATAGATGAAAGTTGATGGATGAGAGTTGATGTTGCATAGGAGTTGAGCGAGGAGAGTTAATGGACTGAGTGTTGGTGGATGAGAGTTGATGGATGAAAGCTGGTGGATGAGAGTTGATAGTTGAGAGTTGATGGATGAGAGTTTATGTTGCACGGGAGTTGAGTGAGGAGAGTTAATGGACTGAGTGTTAGTGGATGAGAGTTGATAGATGAGTGTTGATGGCGCATACTGAGTTGAGCGAGGATGGTTGATAGTTTATGGATGAGTGTTGATGGCGCATTGGAGTTGACTGCGAGTAAAATTGGTGGATGAGAGTTGATGGTGGGAAGGAATTGAGCGAGGTGAGTTGATGAGAAGGAGTTGATGGATGGGTGACTTTTGTGGGAACTGGTGGATCCCAGTTGATGAAGTTAGACTGGATAAGAGTTGTTTCAGGGGAGCTTGTCGATGTGACTCGATGGATGAAAGTTGATGAATTAAATGTGGTGGATAAGAGTTGCCGGATGAATGTTTTAAAGAGCAGGCTATTTTGGTTTAGCTTTAAAATATAAATTATGGACAGCTTGCAAAGCGAACTGAAAAGATAATTCAACACAATTATTCACATCAGGTTCAGCAACTAGTGACTGGTGGACCATGAACAGTGATTTGCTGGAATGACCACAGGCTACCCAAGCTTGTGATGCGACTTTTTGATTGTTCTGTACGGCCCGACGCTTTGTATGTGGTCTTACCTAATACGTAATAGACAATTCGTTTATAAGAGAATGTATGGGGGGATTCATTGATCCTCTAATAGTGGTACTAAATTGTTAAGTATAAGAATAGGGAGCTAAGGAATACCCAATATCACATATTCTTTATTGAAGTGCACAGGAAGGGGGATTGCCCATTAATTATATGGAAATTAACTGGATCGCCAGTGACCTTCAGCGGTTGACGACATAATGATAGGAAAACCTGGAGATCGCATTTGAACGACATCGTGCGGAGATACGGTGAACACTTTAATACGCCCACCTTCTCTAATTAGCACTCACTCTAATGAGTCTTCAGTCTAATTAGCCTCCCTCTCTAAAATGCCCTCAGTCTCTCTAACTAGTCTTCAATCTTTCCAATTAGCCCCCTCTCCTTCATCAACCCATTCGAGAACCTCATGTTTCCAATACCCTTACCTCGCCAATAACCTCGCGCCAAACCTGTAGTTTTATTATTAATTTATTTACCTGTACAGTCTACCCTGCAAAACCAAAGATTTCTGGCTGGGGTCAGCGGGAAAAAAACCCAGACACTACAATAAATTATGAAACAGACACTATAATAAATTACACTATGAACAAACATGAAAAATAATTAGTTGACAGGATTGTGAACAGAATGTTTAAAAGAATAAGGTCATTGTTAACGAAAATAGACTGGGGAAGTCTGTTCCATTTGGTAATAGTTCTCGGGTAGAATGACAAACGGTGAGATGATGTACTGGTCGAGAGGGGGATGAAGCTGTTGCTGTGGGAATGCCGGGATCTGCGTTTTATTGGCCTAAGGTGTTTTGAGGCCTTGATAGGAACATGTCGTTTGTGGATCTTGTACAGGAGGGTCAGTCTTGAATCTGCCCTCCTTTGCTCCAGTGATCTACAGCCAAGGTCAAGGAGCATGCTAGAAACGCTCGAGGTATTGTGGTATCCGCGTTTTAGAGTCCACCTTGCCGCGCGTCTTTGAACCATTTCGATCTTGTGGGCTCCGTTATTTTCAACCCCTGGTCTTGGGTCCCATATTGCTGCGCCGTACTCGATCTGGGGGCAAAGATTGCTAGGGTTATACCCGTTCATAAGACAGGCACTCATACAATCATGTCCAACTATCGCCCAATTTCGTTGCTTTCAATTTTTGACAAACTCCTTGAAAAGCTGATGTATAAGAGACTGATAACATTCCTTGACAAAAATAATATCCTTAACGAAAATCAGTTTGGTTTCAGAAGTAACCATTCCACCACACAAGCCATATTGCTAATAGCAGACAAAATTCAAAGAGCTGTTGAAGACAAAAAGATTTCTTGTGGTGTATTCTTAGACCTAAGCAAAGCTTTCGATACAGTAGATCATAAAATCTTAATTAACAAACTTGAGTACTATGGCATAAGAGGAGTAGCCAATGACTGGTTTCGATCTTATTTATGTAATAGAAAACAATATGTTACGATTGGAAATACGTTGTCTGAACAAAGATATATGACTTGTGGGGTTCCCCAGGGCTCAGTTCTTGGTCCACTTCTCTTTTTAATATATATCAATGATTTTAACAACGCTTTGTCGACACTAGATCTGCATCTCTTTGCTGATGATTCAAATTTATTCTTTTCCCATAAAAGCTTGCAAACACTTGAACTAACAGTTAACAATGAGTTAAGTAAGGTACATGAATGGCTATGTGCCAACAAATTGTCACTGAATACAGATAAGACTAACTATGTCTTATTTCACACACCACAGAAAAAAATATCTGACTCCTTCATTCTACAAATAAATAATAAGCAAATCACTCAAACTAAGTCAATAAAATATTTAGGAGTGCTAATAGACTGTCACTTGAATTGGAAAGAACACATTCTCAACACATGCAAAAAAATATCAAAAAGTATTGGCATTATTTGCAAACTGAGGCATTTCATAAACACTCAAACTCTAGTTCAATTATACTATAGTATTATCTATCCTTTTCTCACATATGGCTGCATAGTATGGGGTAGCACTTACACTACAAACATTAAACCTCTAGAACTCTTGCAAAAGAGAACAGTTCGTATTTTAACTTTTTCCAAATTTGATGCACATACCATTCCTCTCTTTGCAAAACTTAAACTCCTTAAAATAGATGAAATAATCCTTTTCTATACTGCATGCTTTATGTACCATTACTCGAAATCTAACCTCCCAAAAGCTTTTGACACCTTCTTCTTTCCCATTAGGACCAGACACAGTTACAACACGCGTCTGGCGGCTCAATCTACTTTTGCTCTCCCAAAAATAACCACAAATTATGGAAAATTTAATATTAGATTTTTTG
>JANSTR010112424.1:0-12057 GCA_025434805.1 Antipathozoanthus remengesaui | reverse complement strand
TGTCCAGTCCCTGTGACACAATACACAGCCCAACTAGACTGTCCAGTCCCTGTGACACAATACACAGCCCAACTAGACTGTCCAGTCCCTGTGACACAATACACAGCCCAACTAGATTGACCAGTCCCTGTGACAACAATATACAGCCCAACAGCCCAACTTGGTCGTCTCGTTGACAGGGATAATAAATTATCTTGGCATGATACTCCAATTCCACCTTTTCAGTGGCAAATTTGCCAAATGACAATGCTCAAATTTAACTCTCAGAAAGGCATTTCAAGATTGTTGAAGCTGTATTTTGTGAACATTCTGTCGAAACAATTTGCTTAGCTTTCATATAAACCTATAAACGTTTCTCGAAGACATTTTATTTTGCCATTCAAAGCACTAGTGTTTGCGCCCCTTATTGGAGGTAAACTTTAGTTGTTCAATAAACTTTCAGGGCAGTGGGAGCAGGGAAAGGAGGAGGGGATCGGGCAGGAGGGGAGGGGGGGGCGCAAAAGGAGCAATTGCCTCCAAACAGAATTGACAATAAGTAAAGAAATATAAGACAGAGGAGTGTACCCTCACCCTAACAAGCTTGCTGACCCTCTCCCTGATTGAAATTGCTGCCTACTGTCTACATATAGTTTATCATTTGGTGAGTGGCTTAATGTTGTTATCGAAGGTCGTCTCGTTGTTTGAAAATGGTTCACTCTGGTTAAGTCGTCTCCATTTCGAGTGAAACGAGTGAAAAATGAACGTCTTGAAACTGAAATTCAGTGGATGGGCTGATAGACAGAAAGATGGATCAATAAATATCTAAACTGATAGATATACTAGATTGGTAGATATATTAGACATAAAAAAACACTCAAAATAGGAAACGAATTTTGAGAAATATCAAAACTTACCGAGGCACTGAGTTTCCTGTGCAATCACTTTAGGTGCAGCTGTTGTGGAAGCACCTGTGACAGCGGTGTTGCTTGGGGTAGGTGCTTGATTCAAACTCTGGCACCTGGCGTCTGAGAATATAAGGGAATTTCTATTCGTTTCATGCCACCTTATGTAACCAATTTAATATTTTCAGCTTTAACAATCATACTTCGCTATAAAATATTTTTGGTACCAGCAATGTCACTTTCTCTATGATTCTTTTGGTATTACTGTTATCATTACAATTGATTATTATTATGTTTATTACTTGCACGCAAACTTGCAATATCAACAGCAATTAATTTATAATGCAAAACTAAAGAGAAAGTAAAATAAAATAAACCACTTCTACATGTGATGAACCGATGACGAATTGGTAAATTTATGTTTATCATGCAATTCAAGTGACATTATGAGTATTATAAATTAGGTGAGAAATTCGAATTTAGTCTGGAAGCGAATGAGCTATAGTGCTATTTTCCAAAATAGCTAATCATGTCAGACAGATAATGCAAAGAAAAGGTAGATAGAAAGTAATTTGGTAGCAGTGAAAAAAATAAAATGTGACTTTTTAACTGAAAGCGTAACCTCCAAAGTTAAAGAAGAAATTGCCAAGAATTGGTTCTCATCCGTGCAAAGTTCTGTGCTAGAGACTCGATCAGAATAAATGATCTTGTTTACTAGGGATCTAGATATCCATGAAGTAGACAATAGTGGATTGCATAGATTTTCTTAACCAACAATTTTCATGTATAATAAAATAAATCACGGGTTCACAAAACAATGTTCCACACCGTTAGGTTTGAAGAAAGCTGACGTTTCGAGCTTTAGCCCTTCCTTTGAGCATCACAGGCTAACGATTCAAATGTCAGCTTTCTTCCAACTTTACGGCGCGGAATATTGTTTTTCAACACTTTGTTGATTTTGGTATAGTTTTTCCTACACTCCTACAAGCCGATGCTGTCTTTAGTTTTGTCTGAAAAGTTGCTCATAAAGAGCTTTATCACATGCCACTTTGTCAAACATGCTGCGTTATCACAGAATATGTTACTCAACAGTTTCTTTTGAAAGTGATCCGTACTTCGTACAATCAAGTGTATTAACCATCCTACATTAAACAGGGAGTAGGACTGGTTCTATCAATCAAAAGATTATATGAAAACATACATACAAAATCCGATCACATGCATGCTTGTTACGCTGAAAAACTACATATTGCATGCACAATCTATGCATAATATTTTAGTAGCCACAACAAACTATATATTATAATTTGTATGGTTATCATTACAGTTAATGATCGTATGGAGCAACAAATTCAGGTTTACAGTTGCTGTTCTCACAAAAAATAATAACAATATCTTGGTTTCAAATCTCTCAGATATCAGTGAGACTATACCAGCTTCAGTTGGCTCAATATTTAGTGAAAAAGAAACTTGTTTCTACCACCAAGTGCAGTGATTTCACCAATTTCCAAGAATGGCGCCGGATTTTGTATTCGGCTTCGGTTCCAGTTTTCCATTGCAAAGCCGAATCATGAATGAGTGAGTGTTATTGATGTAACTTTTGAATAAGGCAAGTCTTACAGCGAGAAGATATTTATTTTTTAGTACAATAAACCTTCTTTCGCCAGTTTTCTTCTGCATAAATAGATAAACTTTATTTCCACAGAGTGTCCCATTCAGCTACGAGGCTGGTATCTCGAGGGCTTAGAAACTAAATCATATTTGCTCGCTGCTTTCGATTAACCAAGTGCTGGGTATTTGTATAGGAAGGACATGCAAATGATTTCCAAATGATTTAGCACTTGTTGAACAAGGCAATGCATGTGTTACAGTATGCAAAGTATTATGTTTTTCCTAAATTTTCTCCGGCTCAAAAACAAGTGGAATGGAAATTCGAAAGTTTTGTAGCTGTTCCGTCTCTTTACGTCACAGTGTGAACTACTGATGGTTTTTCAGAAAATCACGCCTTGCATATTTTGTATCTTTTGTTAAATTACCTTCACGAAGCTTAAAACCAAAACACAATAAGCAAGTAAGTACTGCGATATCAACTGATTCATTTTCGTTGCTCCATACGGTCAGTGACTGTTATTAAATTATACTGTACCGTTACTGCTTCTGCACACATAGAAAATCATCTTCATTCCACGCGATTTACAGTGTCCTCCGGATAGGTTTGACAAAGAAAGCTCTGTCCCATCCGAAGTTGCTGTTTGGGAAACAAAATAGAATCCTGCTTAATTTTCAGATAATAGTAGTCTGAAGGTACAGAGAAGTGAAGTCAAGGCCACCTGCTATTTATTTGTCAGATATTGTGAAGGTCGTACTTAGGTATATGAATGAAATACGTCGTGAATATATGAATGAAATACGTCATGAATATATGAAGGAAATACGTCATGAATGAAATAGTAGTTAAGTGACCATCCCAGTCAGTGAACGCAGTTTAAAAGAGGGTTTAAATAAGGCTTCTATATCGGTCCATTGTGCTCAACTATTTCCTTTTTCTGAATAAATAGCAGTAAATTTAAAACTTTACTAGCTACTTACATATAAAATAATAAGCTTTTCCGTCTTCAAATATCAGTCCTGAAGGGGTAGCACTGAACTGTTTGAAGACAACAGGATAATACTTTAGGGTCAGCGGTTCGTCGCAGCGCAGAAGAAGTTTACCAGAGCTGGCATCACACGCGTCGTAACCGGATTGGCTGACAATCCACAGGTTTTCATACAACATTTCCTCTCGTAAGCTGTCTTGGACCGGAGATGCATATGTGGCCGGATTGGGGCACACAAATGTTACCTTGTTAGTTAATAACACGTTCATAGTCGCGTTTGCATTGAAGCTGTAAGCAAAAATAGAATTTCTGTCCGTGAAAATAAGCTTTGTTATTTAGCTTTCAGTAATATGAGTTCAATATACACCTCTAAATACCTTTCTCTTATAAAATAAGATGTTTCAATAGTACTGAGATCGTATAATGAGTTTATGCTTGAAACGTAACCCTAACCCTTTCTTTGTTTGGCAGTTTAGAATACCTAATCTGCTCTTCGACTAAAAATGTCACAATAATCCCAATGCAAAATAATTTATTTATAAATTCAAATGTGATATAACAAAGGAGGAGCTGTGTATTGTGTAAACAAATATGGATGCAACTTTAATTACCTCTTCAAGATCAGGGTAAGCAAGACCAGCAAGATTATGTACTCATTATATAACGGAACAAATTGTAATGCGGTGAACAAGTAAAATTCAAATGAATAACTAATTTTGCATTAACACAGAAGTTTAACAAAATTCCATGTGGATACATTTTGATTTAGTCATAACCAATACCAGAAAATGAAGAAAAGTTCTGGCAACAATGACAACGTTATTTCTCGCGATATTTAAACCTGACAAAATGGACGGGAAATCTATAAGCTAGAAATTACTATATTTCGATTTTATAGAAGCATTTGTTTTAACTTCTTTTTATCACTTTAAAAATTAAACCTCAATAAGATATAGTACAGCAAGTAGTTATACTATTTATGCTAACATTCTACACAGTATAACAATTAGCAGGTGTTGCTTGCACATTGAGCTTCTTCAGTTTCTTGTCTTGACTCAAGACATACAGTAACAATTGAAAGTATTTATTTTGTAGCTCTACTTACATGGGGTTATATGGCGTCCATTGGATAGAAGGTAGAATCAACCCATCTATTTGCATTCGGAAACTCGAGAAAAGTGCAATCACAGCAAACAAGCTATTTAGAAATTTCGAGGTAGCCATATTGAAATTGATCTTGTAAGAACGTCTTCCTTTTTAATTAGCGCCGTTATATTTATATAGTCGCATGGCTAGCGTCCAAAGTCCGTTCTTTCAAAATGTAGCCCCAAGACTTCTAAACTTTAGAACCACTTTTTGTTTCTGGAATAGAAGCAGTTAATGTTAACATCTTCGATCGGGTACACACATAACTGAATTACTTCCAGCTTTGTTGCATAGTTTAAACAAATCCCTCAACTCAATACCGGCAATGTTCAATACTTAATTAAACACTAAACAAAGGGAATGTCATTTGTATTTCAAGACAAGAAGGAAATAATTATAGTTTTATATGTACGATGCTTTGTTTTACTAACTAATCTCTGAGATCACGTCATGACAGCATTGTGACGTTAATAGAACTGTTTGTGCATAATTCTGGTGTAAATTCATTTGAAGGATTATCAACGCGTTCAAGCCACACACAATATACCAGTATGCCTTTTAAAAGAAAATATTAAATTAATTCTTGTAAATGCCTCTTTATATGCGGTCGCTGATAAGAAGTTACAAATTAACAGCCATAAAAAAGCGAAAAGGTGATTAGAAGTAAGTGCAAATGTTAATCACAGAGTTGTGCATATTTTGGTTTAGTTTTATTCCCTAATGATTTTCTTCGAAGCCGGAAGATGTCGAGAAGTATACTTGGATGTTATGACAATTGTGCTTGGCAGGTGTACAACACAGTAAAATACAAATCAATTTAGGATTCGAACAAAACTGCAGGCGTATATCAAAGATTCGTCCATAAATAGGTACACGAGCTTTTTGGGGCTTATGGCTATTATCATGAAAATGCGAAGGGGTTTTAAGAAATAACAAAGAAAAGCTCCTAAAGTAATTATTGTAACACGTAGTCGCACTAAGATACGAGATTCTTTTCTCCTCTTGAAAAATATTTTAATCTCGACATTTTGTATCTGCAAGTGTCAATGTAGTGTTCTGTCTGTTATATATACAACAATATACACCAAACCATTTTATTTTAGTATTTTGTGTACTCCAGAGGTAGATTTGTAGTCATAGCAACACTGATTTTTTTCACGTATTTCGCGCAAAAGTATTGTACTATTGGTATCCTATATATAAGTAGACAAACAACAGAAAAGGGGTCTCCTGAAGAAACCTTGTGTTCTGATGGACACAAATAATGTTTATCTTAAAGTGTTCACAATTCCCTTGCTTGTATCTTGATTCGGTAAATGTTTCGCCAAAGCAAAGACGAGGAATGACACTTTGCAACTTGCTTTTTTGAATTGTTTCTGAAATCCTCGACCAGTTTTGCGTTGATTTAGTGACGAATAACCACAATTTCACTACATACTCCTACGTCCTTTGTTCTGTTGTCAGACTTCGTTATATCTTGTGTCGAAAACGACTTTTTACTGAGCTGCAACTAACCTCAACTTACTGTTTTAATTTGATTGCAAATACTAGAAATAGCGTGATGGAGGTGTTAGGTAATTAAGTACGCCTACGTAATGTTTTGTTGAAGGTATCAGAGATAGTTTGAGTGAAAGTAGATACGGCTGGAGATCATCCTTTTAAACGGCAGACCTCAATTGAACCGAAAAGCAGCACTCTGAGAGCACTAGCTTCAAGCCGGATCGCAAAATATTGCATTAAACGGCAAAATAAGCATTGCCATAACAAACGACGTGTTAGAATAAGATCTGAATTAAGTTAAACAGAAGATCAATTTTAGTGTACTTGGCGTACTACGGGATACCCCTCTTCTGTTGTTTCCCAACATATTATAGCGGAGGGGTTGGCACAGTGGTTTTAACCTTAAAAGATCTTAAAAGATCTCTGCCTCCCAACTCTAAGATCTCAGGTTCAACCTCGGCATGGTCGAGTGTTGAATATTTGTGCGACTTCCTTTCCCGCTAAAGTTCACTCAGCTTTCCATCCTTCCAGGGTCGGTAAAATGAATACCAGCATATATGGACCGATTTGAAGCAGCTGCCTGATGCGCCTATATATGCTTCCGGTCTGCTGGGGGGTAAATTGATCATTGTAAAGCGCCTTTGAGCATTCATATGGGAATTAGGACTGTGATCAATTTGAAAGTCTACCACTATCCTATTCTGTTTATCTTAGGCTGCTTTCCATTTATCAGAACCGGCCGGCCTGACCAGCACAATGAAGGGTAAATCTTGACTGAGACAAACTAAAACTGCTGTTGTTTGTCTTGATTATAGATAACAAGTATCATAAAAACCAACTGAAGTAATTTTAGTTTCCACCACTCGAGATTTACACTCCATTGTACTGGTCAGACTGGCCAGTTCTTCCAGCTAATTTGTGCCAAAACGTCAGAGCTAGCAAAAACGTGGCCGTCCACCATGACAGTCACGTGTTTTATCTGGAAAGCACCCTTAGTATCTGTCTATCTATCACTGCAGACAAGTGACACATACATATACATACAAACCTTTCATAATGTCGATTGGATCCTTGAAGATCAACTCTGGAGTTTCTTTTGCTACTCCTTCAATGTCTACGCCACCAGCTGGACTACCAACCAGTACTGGGCCCTGTGAGATATTAACATCACAAAATGTACTTCTAGAGCTTTTAGAATACAATTATAATATTTTCAATAAAAAAAGTTGATTCAAACTTAAAGAGAGGGAGCAGGCTCTCATACCATCTTCTTATTTTATTGCGAGTTACAAAAAAGTTCAACAGTTTTGTTTTGTCTTAAAATTGACTGTTCTAATAAAGAATTAGTTTATGTCATACAAAACATGATTAAATTTCAAACCCAGCCAACTGAAAACCATAGTCAGATGAATTGAACATCTTTCAGCTATCGTTCTCATGCATGCTGTGTTTAATTTCTATGCTAAGTCTGTTCGACCTTCTGTTTCCCGATGTTTGAAAACAGGAAATTAAATTGTTCTGGCCAAAAGTGATTTCTTCGAGAACGGGATCCAACAAGTCAGTGTTGCCAGCGAAGGAACGATCAACTCATTCGAATGAGTTGGTGTTTCTGGTGAACGGGTGAGCAGGTCATTCAAACGAGTTGGTGTTTTCTGCAAACAAGTGACCAGGTCATTCAGACGAGTTGGTGTTTTCAGCAAACGGGTGACCAGGTCGTTCGAATGAGTGGACCCTTTTACTGAACAGGTGAACAAGCCATTCGAATGGATGCAATTTTTTTTGAACGGCTAAAAACAGCTGCGAACAGAATTCTGTTTAGAAACATAAAGTCGTTAGAGTACGTTTTCCCATGGAAGGTCACATTTAATGAGCCCCCTGGGGACTTATTAGAGCATTTATGATAAATGAATAAAATGAGATTTAACAGCTCACCATGTATTTCCTTTCATTGGTAATGGCAAAGTAGTATTCTCTTCTGGAGTACATCCGTTCACAGATGAATACCTGGTGGAAAGTCACACATTAACAGTTGCATTAAATCATTCAGATATACAGTATATTGTAGCTTTCATATAATTATATTATTTTATGATATAGAGAAGGTCTTTGATATAACACTTGCTCTGATTAATTGATCCCTCACATATAGTTGCCAACGTTTTGAAATTCTAATGCTGGAGATGTCTATGTATGTACGCTCTACAGTACTTTGACGAGATGTGATACTACATAGGGGGCTTTGCCAGGGGGGCTGTTGGGTTAATTTTGACTCCATGACAGCTCATAACAGCGAGTTTGTTAAAAAGCTAAGCTAAAACTAATCTGTTGTCACACAAATGCAAAATGTGAGACAAAATGCTGGAGTTTTTCAATTTCTATGAGAATGCAGGACATTAATTTTTCTCTAATCTTCACTGTGCTGGAGGTTCCAAGCACAATGCAGGAGCCTCCAGCAGGATGGGGGAGGGTTGATAACCATGCTCACACTATAGTAGATAACAGTTAACATGAAAACTATTATTTTCTGTTGATTTCTTGGGGGAAATACTAAAATGGCATCCAAGTGTGACATGCCCAACTTTAAATATTGACCTGGGGAGAATGAAGAAGACTTTGATGGCATTATTCCCATTGATGACTCAATACCCAACAACAAAGACACTGGAAAAAATCTGAACCAAGATTTACCAAGCTTTCTACTTGAGAAGTAAACAGCATAGTTTCTCAAGCTGAGACACACAAACACACAAGTCACGAAGCAATACATAAATTGACAAAATGAATACGCAGAAGTTTGTCTATATTATAAAACAAATATGACAGCTCTTCCTGTGTTCCATGCAGTAATAAAGCACTTAGGAAGTGACAAGAGCACTCAAGAAGTGAGGAGAAATACTTGCCTTAAGCTCTCGATTCTCCCTACACTTCTTTCACACTCTGTCACTTCCTAAAATAATGTTTATTACTGCACGGCACACAGGAAAAGCTGTTCTGTTTGTTAAATATATCACTACTAAAACAGTTTAGTGTGTAGTATGGGTGGATATTTTTGCATGCCATTTAGTATTTTGGTGAGCCCATAGGGAGAGCCAAAACATATATACGTATACAAAAGAAAAGTAAGTAAAGATTAAAACCCTGTACTGTACAGTCACACCATGCATTGAAAAAGTAGCCTGCAAAATCCTTTCTGGTGAAAATTATGAATGGAAAAGATATAATTTAAAATGTATTAATCCTTATCAAGAACTAAATCAAATGTTCAGAATTAACATCATTCCAGGTTTCTCTGTCACAAACCTCATTACAAATTCTACCAGCTTCTCCAGTCTGTTTGGTAATAAGCTTCTTGCCTATCATTCTAGCAGAAAATGCTTTGGCTTCCTCAGGTCTGCGTAACAAAATTATATTAAAAAGTAAACATTTTGAGGGCTTTGATTGACTTGCCTTTAATAGATACTTCCTGAGAAAAAATTAATAATTTCACATATTACATAGAAACAGAATCAGTGCTGTTATATAATTTAAGTAACAATTACAAGTTAATAACAATTATTTAACAATGAGGGCAAAAACCTGTGGCCCTTGCTCTAATTATGTACGATATTAATCACGAAATACAACAATAAATTGAAACAAAATAAATTATTTAATAGAATTCTTCATAAAATTGCAAATTTGAAATTCTGGAGAATATAAGTGTGGCTGAAAATTAGAATAATAAATATACATGGATTTAACCCTCAAATATGCCATACATGTATGGTGTACAGTAAGTACTACTAAATTCTCCCAAAGTGTCTCATAGATTTCTTGTAAACAATTTGGGAGAATTTACTTTTCCTAGTTTGTTGTGTATGATCATTTAAAGTGCAACTAACCCCTATGTCAATTTTTAACTTATGAATTCCTTTTCATCAGTGGAACAGACTAAAACAAAAATTATGAAATTGGTTTGCATTTAAAAACAACATCAAGATGGTTCACAACCACATATTTTTATTGGCTGTGGGAGAAATGAGTCAACCTAAGAGTGACATCATTCCCGGAGTTGTGCAATATACAAGCAAAAGAACATTCACTCAGGTTGATACAGTTGTGCAGTCAGCTATTACACCAGCTTCAGGTATCTTTCGCAGCTTTTCTCACCTTTCAATCACCCATTCAGTGAAAAAGTAAAAGCATTGCAATTCTGGGAATGACGTCACATCCTGTTAGAACCCATTTATCCAGTCATGAACCAAGACGGCCAAAATTTCGCGAAAAAACAAGGTCTTGAATAGGCCATAAGAAGTAGATATTTAAAGCAATTTCATTTCTTTTTTTGCCAAAGGTCCTCAAATGTAGCACAGATTTCATGATCTAATAATTGAAATAGGGGTTAGTTGCACTTTTTAAAACATTAATTTCATAACCAAACAGGACATTCTGTGTGGATAATGTAAGGAGAATTTACATGTACTAATAAACTGGCTGGAGCTGATCAGCGATTGAGCTACATCTTGGTACTCATCAAATAAAAATACAATATTAACAAGTAAAGTTCATTTTAATGGTTTAATATCTGGACTCTTTCTGATTCAGATGAGTAGCCAATCAGTGAGACCATGCATAAAATAATTAGCTATAATCTAAATTGTCTTATACAATACAGTACCGCCCAAAGGTAATTTAACCTACACGCAGGTCAATCCCACGGGACGAACTCAATATCTCATTGTCCCGTATCCCGTCAGTTTTATAAATTTTTTGATCCTGTAGTGACCCGTGAAAAACTGTACGGGACAATGGGATTTTTATCCCGTAACATAATCCCAAATATTTCAAAAACTCAACAATAAAACAGGAGACTTGTCAAGGAAAAATTGCCAAGTTATGAAACGTGTTCGTGTCGACGATGCAACAAAGAAAACTTGGAAAGAAAAACTTTATCGTGTAGAACCAGCTTTTCTAATTGTAAATATCAGTTACCAATATCAGTTTTCTTCATGGTTTTAAACTGTTTGATACCTTTTGCGAAACTTCCAAACATTCCGCTCCGCGGAAAACATTGAACTTCTGAAGTAGTGATATCCGTCCACAGGCGGCATGCAGACAGACTCGTATTAAACTTTTCCAAGGCCAAGAGTAATAAATATAAATGAAATAAAGTCAGCAAGAACAGGCCCCACTTTCACAATTCACAAAGTACTTAATACTAGCTGTAGCAATTGCTAATTTTAAACTTTTTTCATTCGTGTAGTTTGCTTACTGGCGGTTAATTTAGATGTCTGAAACGCAGGCTAGTTAAGTAGTTTCATGGCACAAGACAAAAGTTACAAAAATTAGCAATTTTAATAGTGACAACTATTGATCAGAATACCCTTTTTTTTCAGAAGTTGTGCACAAAATAATAAAATACATTTTCCCGTCACTCGTGGTTGTTGGATTTACAGTACCGTAATTTGTGTAACAGTGGCGGATAAAATATTCATCGGTGCTCTTTCTCTTTTGCCGATGAAATATACAACAGCTTGATTTTTTTGTCACTCCAGTTTCAGTTATGACTGAAATCCCTCAAGTTCTCTTCCGGTTCGTTCTACGAATCAGCAAACATTTTTTCGCTTCTTAGTCCAATCAAACCAACAAAAGAAACGAACGAAGTGTGCAAGAATAATTTCAAGGTAAACAACTATTTCACACTCGACTCCTGTCTTGAAATTTACATGTTTACAGCTTTCAGCATACACTTAGATTGGCTCCCTTACAATAGAAACCAAATATGGATTTAAGTCAGTTCGCTTCAACTGTGATCTGCGTATGTAAGCTCTATTCTCCTCGATGTTGTCATCGCTGCTTCTTGGCTCGGCTTTCTCGTTGCCAAAAAGTATACATGTAAACCAGTTGCTGCTCTCGCCAAGTGCCAACGAACGCAAACGTAGAACAGATTTTGC
>JANSTR010112313.1:0-12058 GCA_025434805.1 Antipathozoanthus remengesaui | reverse complement strand
ACAATATTAAAACTAAATCCATTATAATAAATTTAACATATCAATTTGTTAAATGCTAATTGTACGCTCTAGTAAAAAGTACTGTCTTTACTTTTAAAACTACTATTAAAAACTACATATGGCTCTCACGTCATAAGGAAGAGCATTCCAGAGCTTGGGCGCTGCCGACACAAAAGCCCTATCTCCGAGGGTTGGTAGAGTCTTAAACGGTGGATTTGACAGTAGGAACTTATCATTTGATCTGAGATTATATTTTGATTTTGGACGTAACATTATTAGCTCTGAGATATAGTCAGGTGCAGTACCATGGATTGCCTTCCGGGTGGTAATTGAGATCTTGTAGTCAATTCGGAACTTAACTGGCAACCAATGCAACTCACGTAGTAATTGCGTAATATGGCAATACCGAGGTGCTTGGTACAATACTCTAGCAGCCACATTTTGGACACGTTGTAGTTAATGTTTAGATGTTTTAAAAGTTACTAGGAAGTCCATATAACAGTCCATTACAGTAATCTAACTTACTCGAGATAAATGCATGTATTATAGTTAATTTATTTGATTTCTCAGTCGAGCTACGGTCCAAATATTTCCTAATACGCCGAACGTGACGAAGGTGATAGAATGTACATTTGCATGTTTTGGTGGCATGCGCAAAATGACTACAAGTTCAAACCCAGGTCAGATTATGGTGTTGTGTCCTTCAGCAAGACACTTTACTCGACTTGCTCCAGTCGATTCAGCTGTAAAAATGAGTACCAGCTTCTGCTGGCAGCTAACGTGCGATGGATTAGTGTCCTGTCCAGGGGAGTTAAGTACTCTTGTCCGCTTAACACTGTGGAAACCGGCATAAGCGCCGGACCAGAGGAAAGAGCCAATGGGTAAGGAAATGGATCTGTTCAGACTCGTACCCAGTCGTGTATATGTATATGGTGCGAACGGACGCTTCCTCTCGCGGCTCAATTTCTCGACGACTGCTTGGGTACGAGTGAGCCACTCGCTGAAGTTTCGTGACATGCGCTGTGTCCCGTGAGGTGCGAAAACCAAAACTGGTCAACCAGCACGTTTCTTGACGTGCGGCGCTTAGTAACACGCTGCGGTGCCAGCTGGCTTTCTCGGCTCGTGATCGAGATTAGCAAGACATTCTCAATTCTTTCAGTGAGCAGCATGATTAGTACAAAGGTGTTTTGTAACTAAGGAAACAGTAATGACTTTGTACATATTTGCACAACTCAAATATTCCGGCAAAGGTAAAAAATACCCGATAATAAAAGACTGTAAACAACCGGGTAGAAATGGCAATTACGCCTCCTGTCCTCTGTAAATCTTGCATAGATTGTACCGCATTTCAGCAGCAAATAATACTAAAAGTAAAATTACCATGATGCATAAGGTCGCATAAGGCTTTATGCTCATAAGCACCGTGGGCTTATGTTATTTGAAAAATGATATGTTTGGTAAACACAAAGCAATATATATTTCTTGTGAATGTTTGACAGCTATGTACTAGGAAACATAACAACTAACAAGTACATTTTCACTGTGTTCATCTTTTCAAAACGGACGCGTTCAGTGACGCATTTTAAACATTAAAGGTATCCCATACTTTAAAAATTTATCGAGTGAAGTGTGAAAAACCTGCCATTTTTTCCAAATGTAAACTGATTTGAACTCAGTTCATTTGTGCTTCAGCTGGTCAATTCTTAGAGTTGCGTCATTCACTCATTGTCGGCCATTGTCAGCGGAACTCATCACTTAAAACTCCTCTTGTCAAAGATTTAACTTAGGCAGGAGTCATATTTCATAGTCACTAATTCTCCAGAAGTCTTCGCAAACAACACCATATAGTGTTTCAGCGTTTGAAAAGCCGCGTTTTAAAGCATAATTCTATTGTCGCTATCGCATTGTCGCCCGCACTTGTTCTTTAATTTGCTGTGTATGTGAAGACACTCCGCCATAAATTAAAGAGCAGGCATTGACCAAACGACACAAGGAAACTGGATACAGCATTGAGATAGCCAGGTGAGCTACACATGCTTTTGCTTGTTTCACTGTGTTAAATATCAACACTGTGTTTTTTAGATGTACGTGTAATGCTTGATTGTCATTATCTAAAGAACAGTATATGCAGTACTTGGTTTTTCTCGACTGCATCGACGAAAAAGATCAATCAATCTGAAGGAAGCAGAAACAGAATCTACAAAACGTCGACAGCTGTGTGTGTGAAAAGCTGTGTCACACAATTATTCAACTTCATCTCATTCAAGCATTGTCAAGTTTCAGCAAAACAGTCTGGCTATTCACGCAATTCTAGAGGCTTCCACCCAAATATATTTGTGTTTTCTTTCTTGCCCTAAAATATCTTTTTGCCGTTTTGAATAGAGTGCCAAGTTTGCGATGTGACCGTAAAAAGCTAAGGTTTAGTAAAGGATTAAAATATACATGTAGTTTTAGTATTTCTATTTAGTATTTCTCCCCAAAACTTTCCATGTCTTCTTCTATCTGACCCTTTATAATTGTATAAATCTGAATATTGTCGTGCGAACGAGCTCTCTGTTTTGTCGCACTGGAGGATGACAAATGTAAAGATTTGTTTCAGCATGCAGCCAAGAATATTTGCATTTCTGGTGCTGTGCATTGTTTTTACACGCGCCACTCAGCTTTTGCATTTAGATATTGAATAACATTCATCTCTTAATTTTGGCCAACTGATGTCAATTTAAAATATCTTTGCCTCCAGACAGGGCCGCAGTCATTATGAAGCGAACCGAGGCACTTTTCTCAGTAAAAATCTGCAGTTTGATACCAAGTTTATAAATTAATAATATTTAAAACTAACTTGGCGAAAGAATTAATTATATGACAGTGCCTCGGTAAGAATATTCTTCTGACTATATCCCTGAATATAACTTTGTGATCAGATCAGCATAAATAACAGCATGAATAACAAAAATTAAGTGCGTGGGACATGGAATTACGAACTATGACGTGCTGGCACACACGCACACGTACATGTAATGTATATGTACTGTATATTTCCTATCCCAATTTTGTCATCCTTCTACAAGTACTGAAATAGCGCAATATTTAATCATGGAGTAGGTTAGTTAAGGTATGACGTGCTTAGCTCCCCGGTTCAGAAATCAATACATGCGATTTGTTTGATGTTTTCAAACATATCGATTACTTTTTTCTTCCAAACTCCTTCAAATTAGAAACTTCTCGGTCTACGTCTGGCTCTAAAGTGAAACTGTTCGAGAAATCTCCGTCTTTCATTCATTCTCAACTCCTAATCAGCTTTTGTATAAACCGTTTATTTATTCACCATCATCTAGTTGCATGTACATTGTACAGCTATATTTCAAATTAAATATACTTCAATAAGGCGTACTTTTAAATCATCAAGCAAAGACTGAATATGTTTGGGCGTGAGGAGAAAGGTCAAGTGAGGTTTGTTTTGTCCCGCTTGAAACCACAATACAGCTTCAACACTCAAGGACGAATTTCTTTGGGGAGAACCAATATTGGACGAAAAATCTAAACTGTGATTTTCCGAGTGATCTTTTTAACATATGTCTTTTTATAATTTTATGCGTGAAATCCAAAATGGCGGCAAGTTCTTTCAGCTTTCGAGGAAGTATCAAATTCATAACGAGTTCCTTCAGGCTTCATCGTGTTGTTAACTGCGACTTAATCAAAACAGAGCTGAACATATCAGAATTAGAAACTTTTTCGTGGTCATAAATCTTCATTGAGCCCATTTTAGCCATCAAACTGCTTTCCACTTGTATAGCAGGCTGCTGTTTTAGTGCGAAGACCGCTTGCCACATATACTTTTTAGAATCCTTTTTCAAAGAAGCGCCGAGATCACGAATTCAGATTCAATCCTATGATTAATCTTAATAATGTTACCTCTCAGGAATTTCCCAAAGTATCAAAAAATCCCATTTTGATTCAGAATCTGGATTCGGAATTTTCTCAAAGAAATACACCCATATTATACTGTTATATTAATAAAGGTACATTACTTTGGGATTCGGATAAAAGATTTTTCGTTTCTTTGGGAAACGTAAAAGGGATTACGAATCCGCACTCGACCTGCATTCAGTTAATGGATTCTGAAACCTGATTCTTGCTTTGAGAAAGGCCCCTGACAAACTAAAACAGTAGCCTGCTGTACATGTGGAAAGCGGTCTTCGCATAAAAACAGCAACTTCCTGTACAACGTATGATAAAATCAACCGAGGGTTGACGAAAACAATTTTCCGCCGCCGTTTCGAGCGCAAGAACGTCAGCTTTCTTTCAAATTTACGGCGCGGAAAATTGTTTTCGTCAACCCTCGGTTGATTTTATCATACATTTTGAACTAAGTTGTGCAACTCGACCACAAGTACTTGTTTCAAATGAAAAAGAAAAGCTTGTCGAGTTTGATTAATAGATAACTCTATAAAATATTATTTTTAAACTTTATCAACAGTTCATTTTAGACTACTTTTATCTGCATCTGTTGCCGGAAAAGTGTCCAGCTGGTTACATTGCATCGGATTCTGAATGCTCACCATGTTGATTTAATAAAGGTTTATTAATACTAATAATAATATTAATAATAACAACTTTTGCACCAAAATTATTGACACCATTCGTCTGGTCGAGAAAGAAAAAGCTGACCCGAGTTGGCTGAAAATGCTTCGTATCCAACCCGATTTCGTGTAAACAGGTCCTAAAAGGACTGGGTGACCTGTGATATACGAAGGCCATGCAGAAAAACCTTTATTAAGAAACAAGCTCTGCATTCAAGTCACAAATATTCTACATCGAGAAAAAGTCGAACCTCGACTGTTTCCGCTACAAAACGTATTTCAAGAGTTAAGGATGAGTTACGCCATTCTCATAGTAGAAAAATCTAAAAGCCGATTTGTAGCGTGCTGGTTAAATGTGTGACCATTCCTTATATAGGACTTGAAAAGCAATATATAAATCAGAAATATTCATAATAAGTTAGTCGAAAACATTTGTGTATTTAAGCTTCGAACATTTTACCATTTGTACATGTTAACGTATCCAGTACTGTTCAGTCTTTTGGGACTTATTTCTTTGGCGAGAAAAGTTCACCGGAACTGTGGATTCAGCTCATAGATCTTAAATAATTTCAACCTTTCTTAGAAATTGAGGAACAAAGAACCGACGAGCATCACACTTACGTCATTGAAGTGAACCGGAAATGAAAATTGTTGTGCATTCCGGAAAAGGGAAGTGTCCTTAGAACACTCAAGGATTTTACTACTCACGCCTCCTTCTTGTCTCACAGCAAACGTTTATCTTTTGCTATGTTTCTAATCATAAAAGAAGCCTGCAAGAAAGTCGTATTACATTATTTTCCTCCGTCGATGGTTTGATGCCTACAATTTATACGTAAGTGTTTGTTCTGTTCGGTATATGTTGTACATATATTATTATTGTCTGTTTCAATTGGTACTTGACGGCCTATCTACTGTCAATTATAAAACAGAGATATAATTTTAATATTGTAGATGTTGATTAAACTATTTAATACATCCACAGATACTAGGAACTGATAAGAAGAACAATGTATAAACCCTTCTAAAGGCGACAATGTCAGGTGTAGACAGTCAGTGAACTTTGGTTGTCACTTGAAGCGATTCTCGATATAGCTGCGGAGTTGTGCAAATGAGCACATCGTATTGTCAGCTGTATTATCACCATACTCACTATAATATCACTGTGTGTTCCATCTATATAGCAAACGGGAACAAAATCGCTAACATTTCTGTCATTTATTGAACGCATTCGAGACAAGAGAGGATCACTCCAATGAATAATTGGTAAGAATGGCTTGTACCTTCGGCTATGACATTAAAGGAAAACTGCAGTGGAAATACATTACCGGCCAAATGAAGGACTTTGCTGCACTGATTTGTGAATTCTTGGGGCTGAAAACCGTCGTACAAACAAGAACGGAGCAAAAACGTTTCGGTATATTGTCGATGGATACGCCATCTTGAATTGTGAAGTCACAACGATCTTTATCTATCGAGTACTCCGGCTCGAAACTGAAAGGAGTCACATACACAGTAAAAGGAAAACGTTTCGCCAATTCCGCCATTTTGATATGATTACGAATGGAACTTGCGCAGACCAGGATGCAAAGACCACATACATGATCAGTGCACGCGGGAAATCTCGTCTCGAGCGCAGCGACGTCAAAATTCAAGAACCGAAAAGTTTTTACTCCGTTCTTGTTTATGCAACGGGTTTCAGCCGTGGAGTTTCAGAACACAAAACAGTGCAGGCAGATTTTCTATTTGGTTGGTAATGAATTTTTCACTTCAAGAGGTTTCATTAGAAACGATATTGCTGAAATTGCATGTGCAATGCGTGTATAACTGTCTATTTGAATTTGCGAGTTCCATTTGAGCCAGTATGTCCCCCAAACTAAGGAAGAAAGTTCAAAATCAAACATGAACCCACAGCTCGCAATAGGACAGTACTAACATGCGGAGTTCTACGTGTTCAAAGTGCTATTGTGCTTATTTTTGTGGAATTCTACCTCTGTCGAGACTCTCTTATCCAATATGGCGTACAACTGTTCACAGACTGACTAACAGCATGGGCTGCCTGTGATCAAAAAGCGCGAATAATACCTGCATTGCAACTTGGGTAGATAGGTACCACAATTCGTTTGGTGCTCACTATTGCTCTTTTAGCATACGGTTGCATGTAATTATTTAGCAGTCAAAATAAATTATACGTGTATCGTGAAAATGATTGGGTAAAAATTTCATCACACAAATTCTGAATTAAGCAATAATTTCTAAGCTACGAAAACGTCTGGACCGTTCATGATAGTTCTAGTGCAAGTGAAAGAGCCGAGTTGCGAAAGGCTACTGATTGCGAAACCCGAGCAAAACTCTGGGGAATACTAAATCTGTTACTGCATGTATTGAAAGTGACCCAAAGGTTTCTTTGAAGCAAGATTTAGCAAATGTTTGCCCATATTTGTGTTAATAACAATGTAGATAGTATTAAACCTCATTTATGAATATACAGCTATTCTTTCTTGTCAAGTGAGTGAAAATCGACTGACAAGAGGCGATTAGGTAAACAACACCAAACAAAACATTTGATGGTTCATCGAGTGCTCTAGCATTTGAATAATTTTCATGACAATGCACATGTACAATAAATGAATTTAATTATTCAATTTGAAGATAGTGTGCTGTATCACTTTTCGAATTGAATGGACATTTTACTTTGTCTGCTGTTTGCGCCACACTGTGAGTTTTTCCACTTTGTATAAATAGCATTACAGTAGCAAGGAGGGGGTAAATTTAGCTTATTTCGCCGATTCATTTCAGTGAATTTCTTTTTAAAACTCTTTAAACTTAAAGCAAAGCATAGACAATGGATAACTGACACACGCTGGCTGAACTCTCTCGCTCACCACGCACAAGAAACTTTCGATTACACAAAGACTCCAAGCACCTGGTGCTTTCAACCAATCACAACTCTCGTTGTTACGGTGTCACACCGGGTAACTAATGTATATCTTACCAAGCCAACGGGCGATATTGTGTTTTAATTCAGCATATTGGCCGCTGTAGTCATGGCTAGCGGGTATGTTTCGGTTTGATGAGTCAATCGTGGGAAAAAATTATTTAGACGTGTTTTACTTGTAACAGAATATTTTTGTACATGTAAGTATATGTATTTTGAAAATTGCTTTGTAGAATTTCAAGATACACTTTATGTATATTTTGACCGTATCGAAGGCGAATTTCAAGCGAAATTCTAGCTGTATGGCTGGTGAGTTGAAGAGTTTTACTATTTGGTGGTCGCGAAATTCGATGTATTATTATAAGTTTTTAACATATTACTAAAATTTGAATGAAAGTTTTATAAATCCTTTAGCAGTGCTCTTGTTCACACGGTCGTCCTTATTACATCAATGGAATGATTGAAAGCGAAATCGCGTATTAGCTTTCTTTTTGAGGAATAACAAACGTATTTTCTTTTCATTCACAGAAGGAGAGGGCGATCCGTACGAAATCTTCGAAAAGCGCTTATTTGTCATCTTCGTCGGTGAAAGACAAGGTCAACAGAACGTTGCAGAGATTGAAAGATTCCATCAAAATGTTTCATCAAGCAGTCTGTGATGGCGATGTCACTAAAGTTAAATTTCTCCTGAAATATGCACAAGGAATTCAGATCGACCGGCCAAATAAGAAAGGGCTGACGGCATTACAGCAAAGTTGTTTTGATGGGAACTTAGAACTTGTGAATGTTTTACTGGAACAAGGGGCAGACTTAAGCTTAGTTGATTCGGAAGGAAAAACTGCGTTGCATTTTGCTGCGTTGGGAGGCGACTTAGAAACTGTTAGCTTGCTGGTTAATTCCTCTTGTGCTGATGTGAACGCAAAATCGGCGAGAGGACAGAAACCACTTGACTTAGCTTCAATGACAGACATTCGCGCACTGCTCTCCCAGGCAATGGTGGCTGAAGATGTAAAGCGGAAGAGTTTGTTACGGAACAACTTATCGGCTGAAGAGTGGGATATAAGTTGCTATAATTACAAGCAGAATTACCCTGGATCGCGATATTCCATATCAAGCACATCCACAGATTCGGGAGTCTCAGAACTGGATATGGCACTCAGTGGGAGTGAGAGCTCATGCGATCAGAGATTCAATTCTTATCCTAAATCTTTGAAATCGTCTCTAGATTGTAATTACTATACTAACAGTAACTTCATGAACACAAGAGATTCAACCTCGTCGCAGGAAAGATATGAGGAAAGCAACAAATACTCGCGTAAGGGGGCCTACACTCGGCCTGAAAGAAGTAATTCATTTACAAGTTCTGCTACGAAGGAAGGACACTGCAGCCCCAAACTGAACCAATTGGCGGGAGGGGAGCAGAATTTACGGATCGCTGCTCAAAAAGCCGAAGCCTTGAAATTCAAACGAACCCATAAGGGTCCAGCGAGAGACGTGAGCCGGAGAAGAACTGTTACATTTGGTGAAATTGAATATGAAGGGAGCCCTCGAGGAAGTGCTGCTTCACAAGTTAATACGGCTTCAAAAACGTCCTCGCTTCGTCGACCTACCATTAACAGCGCGAAGCGACCGCCTCTTTCCGCAAGCTTCAGTAGGAGTCCCTCAAGCGGCATGCATAGACAGACCGGCGATGAATCTACTGATGATTCCGGCGTTAATTTGAACTGCAGTAGTAGTCACCGCAGGCAAAACTCCTCGAAACGAAGCGTTTTAGCTTCAGCTGCAGAAGGAAGCTCTGATAAACCATTCCATCCACAAGTAGAGAACAAATTCAGGAACTATGCAGTGGCCAAATATATTTAAAAGAATGAAGCTATGGATTGCGGTTTGTTTTTCAACTCTTAACACAACTCGAATGAGGATGGTGTTTTATTGCAGATAATATATACGAGTGTTTCTCTTTGCTGAAGCTAAAGCTTCTTGGTTGACAGCAGTGTGATGAAAAGACAGAAGACGTTAAATTTAACAATTTAATATCGGGCTGGAATTGTTGTGCAAGTTCAGTATCACGGTTGTACATATTAAGATATTTAGCACAATTTATTAATATTATTCTTTATTGATTAAGTTTTTTACTGATAAAAATACGATTAGAGTTCAAGGTTTTTCTTTATGTCTGATCAATAAATTGTTTCACTATGAAAGAAGATTTTAGACACAAGAGAAGATTTCCTGGTACATATAGTGATTGCATGCAGCTGTATATATTGTTGATGTATATATATATAGAAATATACGTGAGTTTTTTCCACCTGCCTTGTGGCTTGTTAAATAATGCTTTGATGATATCATCCCTGAGAAACGTCGTATTTTTGAAACAATTTTGCTACTTGGCAACGAGTAAGTGATTTTCAACATTATAACAGATTCGATTTATTTTGCTTGATTTCATATACTATAACAGAAATGAAAAGAGACACTTAATTAGAAATGCATTACGGCGAAATAAAATATATTTTATTTTTGTCTTCTGCAATATTAGTTTCCAAATTGTATTTGGGGCAATATCGGATATCTCCTGCCAAATGGCCTTCTATTTTGAAAAACTTTATCGTACAAGTGTAAACGAACATCCTTTGTTCTCAAACTGAGACTGCTATAGATAGCCATGACCTTATGAGAAACACTTGAATACAACTGGATGTTCAATTCATTCAATATAAAATTTACTTCAAATGTTTTTTAAGTGTGCGAGTGTGTAAACCGGAAGTTGTACAATAATATATTTTTCCGGTTTTATTTCATATTCTTATTTGAACTCAAGCAAGACTAGCGTGGCGCTGTACATATCCTTCGACAAAATTCTCTTTTAGAATATCAATGGCAATTTAGATTAACAATTGTTTTCCGATCCATTGTCTCTTTCAACTTTATTTGTCTGTGCAATTTCTGTATATACATGAAAACAACTAAAACAGAAATTTTCTCGGGCAAAGTTACAGAATATTTATTATAAATAGTGTCGATTGGATCAAGAGATGTTTGAGCGTAGTTACAAGCCTGAGGGATAGAAAGCATATAATAGCATTCTATATATATATATGTATGTATTGTCGTCTATTCCACGATAAAGGGCGCCAATCTGGCTGCCATTTTGCGATGTGAGCCTCGGAACAGATCGTACTGAATCTGTTGTTTATAATTAACCTCTTCTTGTGAGACTGGGGTTTATTTCCTGCAGGACTGCTTCAAAATGACAAACACAGAACATAAATTATTTAATTACTATTTTTCCTCTTTTAATATAATCTATTAAAGACAGTTTACATATGAGAAATGCAAAAAATTGGACTGTCACTCAAATATGTAGTCAAGAATTGATTAAACAAATATGTTGCTTTTATAGCTGCCTGAGAAATCAGTATTTACAGCAACTCGGCGGCATCAGCATCCTGATCATAAATTATACTGAAAACTGGCCTTTTATTTTGTATTTTAGTGCTGGTTGTAATTGCGGTGCCATAGTTCTCCTAAAAGGTTTGTGTCCGTAACAAAAGATCTTGCTGACACTAAATGAAATAGGAAAAATTAATTGGAAGCTTGTTGTTCCGCTCTTGTTTTTCACAAAACTTCCACAGTTTGTCCTCAATCTTGCTTTCTCAGCTTGCTTTTTGAGAACAAGACCCGATTGTTCAGAATGTGAGTTGGGTTGAACAAAACTGTTCAAATTTAAATTGTTTATCAAGGAACACGTATATAATCTGCTTTTCGAGTTACCAGGGTTAGGCCAAACTTCAAATTGAATTTCTTTATAAAGGAACACGTAATCCTCTTTTACAAAGTATTGTTGAGAACCAAGTTACATCAATTAGGACGATTGGAATGTCAGTCACAGTCTGTGGAGGAAGTATACTCAATTAACCATTATTGTTAAGTGGCATCGCAAGAAGCCCAGACATACCGCAAATGTTGTTCTCTTGGATGTTGTCGATTCTGCGGAGAACCTAACAAAGGCTTGTCAGTGGCGTAGACAGGGGTTATTCCAGGCATTCCAGAATCCCCCTCTTTACCCCTCCAAAAGTAATAAAGTAAACTAAGAAGCAGTTAAACAATTTTATTAGCATATAGTATGTTTGGAATCCCCCCTTTTGGAAAGGCTGGCGCCTCCCCTGCTTGATCTGACGTCTGCGAAATTGCAAGTTATAGTTTAGTGTGTTTCAGTATTCATGGAAATCAGCGCTAATAGTTTTAAATCTCCAAACTTTCCTCCGACATGACAACAACCAAAACTAACATTCATATGATGTGCCCGAGGCCTCGAATCGTTGAGTTTGCATATATATCTACAGCAATAACACAAAAGGGGTGTCCCGTAGACGTAGTGCGTCAAGGACACCGATATTGATCTTCTGTTTCAGCACCTTAACTCATTGTAGCCGGGAAAGCACTCAATTACCTAATTAGTACTTTTTGGCATAGGCACAGCTTTGCAAAGTCGCGTTAGGGAGGCAGATCGCTTTAAAGCTGTGTCCGCTAGTTGAGA
>JANSTR010112203.1:0-12060 GCA_025434805.1 Antipathozoanthus remengesaui | reverse complement strand
CCTTGAAAAAGTTCAGCACACCTGGAAATTACCTGGAAAAGTCCTGGAATTTTGCTTTGAGCAAAGGGGAAGAACCCAGCTGTAAAATGTCTGAGCCCTCTCAAAATGATTCAGGGTAGTACTGGCTCACAGGATGCTGTAGAAGGCTAATTAATATATCACAATTTTCCTAATGTTCACTTTATAAATGTATACAAAAGTTAAGGAGGTGGCTGAATTAGCCGTCTAGTGTCTGGTATTCAGAAGGCTGATGTCTTGTTCTTTTTTCTGACTTTATAGGCAGACAGCTTGAAACCCAACAAAATGCAACCCCCAACAGCTGCTAAGGCAAAAACCGGTAAGTTTCTATATAGGATTTGATTTGACAATGGTAACTATGTAACATTATTTTACACAAAGCTTCCACTGTCCCTTAACATGTTTATGGTAAACTACTGATTAGATGACAACTAGATATCAAAGTTGTAACAAAATCTTCGAGGAATACTCAACCCGGTCAAAATCAGGAAATGTCACAGAATTAAATTCAAAATTCATGGTAGTCTTATGAGCTTTTGACATCATAGATCTGTTGCATCTAGAAATCCTTGATTTAGTTGAATTTCAGGAACTAATCAAATTCTAGAAACCTAACAAATTGGGTGCAACGCCTGAGTCAAAATTAACAATTTTAACATTTGTAACTGGTCCAATCTTCAGTTCTTTAATACAAACTTAACTGTTCCAGAATGATCATATGTAAACCGGTAACTGGGCAAATTTTGAGGCAGCATACTGGCCCTCTGTCAGCCTCTCAAATTCAAACCCAGAATTATGTTTGTAACAGGTCCTGGAAAAATCTATGAATTACCCCCCCCCGCATATTCCTTCTCCACAAAACATTAGCGTTCTGTACTGATACAGTTCCTAGAGTACTGAAGTGTGTGGCTTATGTGTGAAATGTATGAAATTAAATATTTGGAATGATCGGTTATTCAAGAACAACATTTGAACAACTTCTATCGAATATCATTGTCAGCCCTCTTAATACGGAAATTTGCATGCATTTGACATTTTGAGAAAAAAAACGTGACCCCTTCCCTTTGAGGTCCGGAAAAAATGTGCCCCTCCCCCTGTAAAATCACCACTCCCTTTCATGTTCATAAAAATGATACCTCCCTAATTATGTCTATTATCTCTTACTGTATGTGTAGGCGGGAGAGGTTAGCAAGATTTTCAACCAGGCAAAAATCTCTTTATTATCCACTCCAATGATACGCATTTTCACTCTGCTACAAAACCCTGCAAAAATCAGAAATTTCCCTTGACCTCCAGCTCTTTCACGCTATTATTAACAATATCATGACCAACCTGATATTTGCTGACTCCCTCCCTCTGAAATGTCCTAGTGTTTTACCCATGGGAAGAAAGAACTAGAGCTGTCTGTTGTTGTGTTAGTTCTTGTTTGCCTAAGTTCCTTAAAGTTTGTTCGGTTTTCTGTTTAGAAGTTCCACTGCAAGTAAGTAAATCAACAACTCCAGCGGCAAAGAAGATAACTCCTGCAAAAAAGACACCAGCTAGAGGTCAAACTCCTGCTAAACGAAGGTCCTCCACAGCCAAGAAAACACCCAAAGTTACATCTACCAAACGACGAGTGTCATCAGCCAAGAAAACCCCTAAAGTTACATCTGCTAAACGACGGGCATCATCAGCCAAGAAAACTCAAAATATATTGACAGATGACACAACCGACGTTCTTGAGGGGGTGAATGATTTGTTTGTCACTCCAACAGCTTCAGCGAAATCTGCAAGAAAGAGTCAAGTCAGATCAAGCCGCAAGAGCGCTGGCCTTGCAGGAATATCCCGCCTCATGAAAACACCTAAAGTGAAAGTGAGTCCACTAAAAGATCTGGAAGGCTTTTCTGATCTGTTCAACATCCCAAGCACAAAGAAAAAGACTGCACCAAAAGCTACAGCAACAAAAGCTGGTGGCAACTGGATGAAGTCCTTGGCCAAAGCCGCACATGGCAAGAGAACGAAGAATGCAAGCGTAGAAGATTATGAGGGAATGGCAGAGATGTTTGAGACGCCTCCTGCGGCTGTCGCTGCTGAGAGCAAACGGAAATCCTCTCGAAAGAGCCATGGTCTGGAAGGCGTTGCGGCACTCCTGAAGACGCCCAAGACAGCAGTTAGTGCGGCGGACAATTTCACTGCCGAACTATTCCAAACACCTCACTCTGTCAAGAAGCAGGTTAGCATTTGAATAGCAAAACCTCCAGTAGTGTTTAAGCTAAGTTTGTCATTAGATGAATCTATCAAATTTTCCCTTCTTGAAGCCTCGAGATTAGGCGGGCCAACGATTTGGGGGAGGGGTGCTTTTGTATAGCCAAGATATTTTTTTCAAGGGCCTAGTGTGGGAAGATATTTTTCTAGGCGGTTAAGTGTGCAAGAGTTAGGTTTGTATGGTGCAGGAATTTTTTAAATAAGGGATTATATTTGCCGGATAGTTTTCTGAAACCACCCATCCCAACGCCTCCCCCACTTTTCCCTCAAAGGTCAAATAGACCCCTTAAGTTTTTTCTCTAGAATGTGTGCAGCCATGGGTAGATGCGCAGGTGCGTCACGTCTTGTCGTACTTTACTTGAAATCTTGCATTTTCGAATTATCTTCACGGCCTCTGGAGAACTTCCGAAAACCCCTGTTTTCAATAATATATTTTAATTAGTGTTTTTTAGCAGTTTGATGGTGAAGTAATCACTTGAGGGTTTTGCAAAATATAACAGTTGCTTAATTTATTAAATAATAATAATAATTAATGGAAGCAAGCTTTGCTTATCCAACTACGTTCCATGTGTTCCACGAAATACTGAAATAATAACAATTGAAATGTTCTTATATTTAAAAGCCTCATCCGGAGACAATCCATTTGGCTTTATACAAGTCTGGCCAGAGGAGGGCTGGAACTCAGGACCACTGGGTTCGAGCACAATTGCGAGTAGAAACTGGGCTCAAGCTCAGGATCCTGAGTCCAAGCGGCAACCTACTGAGCCACGCTTTCTTGTTTCGTGTAGCACTCAATCGATTATCTTTGGATCCTATTTTTATGATTCACAAAAGACACTATACTGAGAAACACTTTGAGAACTAGAATTTTAGTTCTTTTCAGTATTACAAGTGCTTTGCTTAAGGCCAGTAGTCAGTACATGGGTAAATTGTACCGCCTTTCTCTACTGGTTGTACTTCCTTTCCCCCCAGCTTTAAACAGTCTAAACTTTAGCTTGCGATAACAAAAGTTTTACTGTCGTATCTTGTTTCCCAGCAGATGTATCTTCCACACTAAACCTTGCTATAATCAGAATTGCCCATAAACCTATTGAAACGATCTGAAATTAATTGTAATGACAAATATCGAAATCTTTTTGCAGACATCTAAGAGTGCAAAAAAGACTCCAATTGTCAAAGTGGAAGCCATAATTGCAAGTACCACTCCGTCTGTCCGTTCAGCCAGGAAGCAGAATCGCCGCAGTACTGCGGATATTGTCAGCACGCCCATACAGCCTTCTAGAACTCCCTCACTTCGCACCCCAGCAAAGCAAGTGACACAGGACAACGACCAAGACAACTATGTCAACAATAGCTTCACGCTCCAGCTGATTGATTCGCCTGCAGAAGTTGTCGGAGCTGTGAAACCAACACGAACCCCATCGTTGCGATCGCCAGCCAAGAAAATCGTTCGTGACAGTCCAATCCAGAGTTCGATCAAGCGTAAGAGCGCTGGACTGGCTGGAATCTCTCGACTGATGCGCACACCGAAAAGAAAAAACTCGGCTGATGATTTTGCGGATAATTTTGAACCACAGTTGTTCAAGACCCCGGCAACTGGTGTTACTCCAGCGGAAACGCCATCGACCAAGTCAACCTCAACTCGCCGCGCCCGAGCAGTTTCGAACCGTAATGCTGCAACTCCAGTCGAGGTGGATGAGGAAATCAGCGTCAGATCAACACGCCGTGGAACGCGAAGAACCCCGGCATCAGACGATGCCATAATTAAATCTCCCGTAGCAAAGAAAGCCCGTCGTACTCCAGCTGATAAGCCAAAGGCAGCTCAAGACGCCGAGCTGCCGGCAAAAGCCATGGAAGAAGATGTTGCTACAACCCGGTCAAGCAGGAGAAAGACAGCTACTGCGAAGAATCCTCCGACGAAAACCCGCAGTAAAGCTTTAACCGAAGTTGATAAGAACCCCACTGACCCTGCAGCAGTTAAAGAAGAGCAACCTGAAGTCCCTGTTAAGCGTTCAACAAGAGGAAAAGCTGCCGCCAAAGCACCAGGCAGTCCGGTTGTGGAAGCAGAGAAGCGTGGCCGTAGTACTCGGTCCAAGAGGACTGTACCTGTTGACACTCCTGTAACATTACCTGATCCCAAAAGATCAAAGCGTGCGTTGCCAGCCTCGGATAAACCGCCTGTAGCTGGCAACAGTCAAGTCAAGACTCCTCAAAAGAGAGGCACAACTTGCGCAAAGGCTGGAACCGTAACAGGTGTTTTGGAGACACCTAAACCTTTAGAATTTAAGAGAACTCCACTAGAACCGATCCCAGAGTTCCCCACACCTATGAAGACACATGTCTTTGTGGAAGAGTCTCCGCCGAAGTCAACAAGAAAAACTCGTCGTGGTAAAAACACTAAAGTGAAACCCGAGGTGTCTTCTCCTGTAGGTCGCCGCGGCACAAGCAGCAAACCAGCACGAAGAACTGAAGAAGTTAAAAATGAAAAAATTGCTGAACCAGCAGAGGATACAATGACAGAACCTGACGTGATTAAGCCAGCAACCAAGAGAGAAACTCCTTCTCGCAAGCGTAAAGCAGTGGAGTCCCCTGTAAAGGAGAAAACGCCACCTAGGAAAAGTCGTCGTGGTAGATCTAAACAATCCAAGCCAACCCCAGAAGAGCAACCGAAACCAACGCTACGCAATACTCGCCGCGCTCCAGCAAAACAGCCTAAAACCTCTCCTGTGAAGGCGACGGAAACAACTTCTCGCCAAACACGCCGGGCTCCTGCCAAACAGTCCACGTCATCGCCAATTAAGGAGGAACCAACTCCCAGAAAAACTCGCCGAGCTCCTGCCAATCAGCCCAAGCAATCTCCTGTAATAGCCTCAACACCAACTCCCAGAAAAAACCGCCGAGCCCCCGCCAAACAGTCTAAGACAGAAATGGCTTCAACTCCTAGAAAAAGTCGCCGTACACCCGCAAAACAAACCAAGCCATCCCCTGGAAAGAAAGCTGTGCCTACTCCGAGAAAGACTCGCCGCGCTCCCGCTAAACAAACCGAGCCATCCCCTGAAAAGAAAACTGTGCCTACTCCGAGAAAGACTCGCCGCGCTCCCGCTAAACAAACCAAGCCATCCCCTGAAAAGAAAACTGTGCCTACTCCGAGAAAGACTCGCCGCGCTCCCGCTAAACAAACCGAGCCATCCCCTGAAAAGGAAATTGTGCCAACTCCAATAAAAACACGCCACGCTCCTACCAAACAAACCAAGTCGTCCCCAGAGAAGACGACGGAGCCCACTCCGAGAACAACACGACGAGCTCCGGTCAAGCAATCGAAGGCATCTCCTCCGAAGGAAATAGCGGCAACTTCTCGTAAGACACGCAACCAAGCGTCAACTAAAACTGCACAGCCTTCCAAGCCTTTGACCAGAAAATCAACCCGAACGAGAAAGTAGACTACGTCGCAAGGACAAGAAAGTAGACAAGGTCGCTAGGATAAATCGGCATAATCGAACTGGTTTTGCAAGTCGATACAGAAATATTTTAACCAAGGGATGCAAATTTGTTTCTTAGTATCAAAAGAGTGGTTGTTTTCTCTCATTCAAAAAAACACTGATTTATAAGATTCGATTTCCATGCCTTCTATTCATAAAATAATGTTTCCTTTTTTATCTACTCGTTTATAGGGAAAAAATTGGGGGCCTCAAGTCAGAGATACGTGGAGGCACTGCCTGATTCTTAAGAATTTTGTCCTCGCACCTGGCAATGGTGATTTCTTTTTATAAAATAATGAGAAAATATGATAAATGGCAAAAGTTGTCCTGTGGAGAAGGGTGATCCATTCGAAACCGAGTGATATTTCACGTCGAGGCTATACCGTGCGTTTTGCAAAGAAATGTAGAAAAGTTGGCTGGGTTGGGCGACTGACCGTCCACCAGGGACAACTTCTGTCCTTATAAACGGAGCCAAGGTGTGAATTAAGAGTCGCATTTTAAGGCAACTACTTTATACGGCAGCCGAGTTTTAGCATGTTAATACGCATCAATTCTTACGATTCAAGCGAGTTTTACATTCAGGTCAGCTATGAGCATGATACTTGAACAGTTTCTCGTTGAATTCTCTTATACATTGTAAATAATTGCTGCACGATTCTCTATCGTTCTCATACGTTTTAGATTTAATTTCTTTGATTTAGTAGCAGGCAGATGAGTGAAAACTGCGTATTTGTCAACAATCTAATATTTAACAATTGTGTGCTGGCTTTTACCTATTATTTCTCGATTTATTTACATATTTTAGAAATTTTGTTTGCATTATACCGAACAATGACTATGGCCTTATGAGGACAGGCAGAAGATACTCATATCGCAAGATGCCCAGTGTAAATATGAACGGGCAACGAAATAAAGTTAACGTTGAATACGACTGTTGGTTGGTACGCGTAATATGTTTGTATCAAATTCTGGTTTTAAAATAACCAATTGCTCAACATCGCAAATTTCACGAGAAAGGTTGGCAGCATTTTGGAATAATTTGGCTAAAACAAGTTCCCGAATGAACACCGCATTTGATATTATTTTTGTTAAAGAGCGCGGCGCTTTACCATCAGAATATTTGAAGACGCTAATATAAAACAACCGCATTCATCAAATCTTAAATCAACCTCGAAAATTTATTTTCTTGTATTACAATGCTTTTTAGTTCAAAGTGAGCGCACTCTAAAGCTCTTTTACTCAACTCTGCCGTCAGAGTTTTGGCAAGGCGTAATTCTTTCGTGAAGGCCGAGAACTTTGTCGGAACAACTTTTCAGTGACTTGTGCAACGCGTTTGTTTTCCGTGTTCGCTTCTTGAACGTTCGAGTGCGACAATTCTTATCGGAACGTGACCAAGCGGCTTCTTTTCGTTCGCAACGTCCAGCTATTTTGTGGTGCGATTCATTATAAGCCAATGGCGTTTTTATAGTCATGTTCTTTCTCTTCAGCTTGCGTATCCGTGTTGCATTCTAGCTTTTCATCCATGACGGGAGTCCAAACGCAGTTATAAACATGATGTAGCCAAATTACGATTTTGTATTCTAACTCTACTGGTAAGTCTCCATTTTTTCGGATCATGAAGAGGACCGTGAAATCGATATTTAGAAATAAATGTGTAAAAACTTCCCACCGGACATTTAGTGATAAAGACATTTAAAATGTGTTTATTTTATTGTTTTTTATCTTGTCATGTTTCAGAAATGAATTTTTTAAAAAGAGCGCCGCACCTGAAGCTCTGAAAATTTGAGGAGCGCCGCACCTGAAGCTGTGAAAATTTAAAGAGCGCCGCACCTGAAGCTGTGAAAATTTAAAGAGCGCCGCATCTTGACGTTCTAAGTAGAAAATACGGTAGGTGGATTTCCTTACTGCTTATGGGCCATCCCACATATTTTTATTTTTGAAATTTGCAAGATAAAAAATAAGTGGAAACAATTTTAAAATATTGCATATGTAAATAACATGCCAAGTTAATTTTATGTTGTGGCCCAGTAAATCATAATTTCTGTACGCAAAATGTCAAACCAGTTGTTTTACGCTTCCCAACTCGACATGTCAGCTACAAAACAATAAATTTACGATAAAGGAAAACTATACGTTAAAATAGAGCGATATATCATAAATGTTATGTACACAAGAGACAAAATAGCCGATTTTTTCAACTTTTTTTCTTTTACCCGAACGACCGAGCCCGTACTTTTTTCTCGAAAAGCGACTGTAAACTTAAAATTAAGTGGGGATGCCTTTAGCTCAGTAAGGATGGTTCATCAAACTTCTGAAGCCGTGTGCTCTGTTCAGTTGTGTATGAAAGAGTTGAATCCTAGTAACTCGAATTACTTAGGGAAATTGAAATTACTAAGAAAGAATTAAGAGTTGAGACGGTACTTGATTAAAGAGGTTTTGACTTTTGTGCTTGTCACATGTTTTTTTGTAAGATTTCTAGCAATGTGAAAGCATGAAAACAGAAAACACTGTTTGATACGGACATATACAAAAGTGATATGGACAAAGGTTAATTGCCAGTTATCGAGGGTAAAGTTACAGGAAAGAACCTAAACTCAAGTAAAAAAAGGTTGGAACGTGGGATTTCGAGTTGTAGGGGTTAAAGTTACAAAGAACAAACAAGGGAAATCAGTTTCGCTGCGAATTAGCGGGAATTCGACTTATCGAAGGTTCGGATTATCGGTGTTCAACTTCTGTTACGTTATGTTTGCGATAGTCGGGTATACCTCAGAAGCAAACTACAAAAGCAATGTTGGTTTGCAATAACAATTGTCACGCATTTAAGCTGTCGCCACACGAGCAAGTTTTCCTTGACAAGTTATTTTGCTCGTGTATAATGAGAAATTTGGCCGATTTTTTCTTGGCAAGTTAGTCCTTGTTCAAACTGATAGGAGACTTGTCCAGGAAAAGTTACGAAACTTGTTCGTGTGCTGATGTTGTAAGAACAAAAAGCATAGTGCCAAGCGGCCTATGGTTTATCCGTACGAGCAAATAAAATTTGTCAAGGAAAACTTGCAAGCACGCGTGAAATCGTTTTTTGTTCTTATCATCCACACTATTAAATAAAATTTTCCAAGAAAACTTGCTTGTGAAATTGATAGCAACCAGAATCGTAGCATAGATGAATTACGCAAGCTGATTCGCTAATCGAACAATTGAGAAAGAAATATTTAAAACGTGGAATTGCACTCAACTTGAGCCGCGCGCGCGCCCTCAGACTTTCCCGCCAAAAGTTGTGGCTCACCAGTCGGTTGACAGCACTGAAATGGCTTTCGCGCGCTCGCTTTAACTTTCCAGGTTAGCAAAAGTCGATCCAAGTTTATATATACACTCATTATAATTTGCGATATTCATCCCTGTCATGCGATTCAAGGAAAATTCACTGCCAGACTCGGGTATTCCCTGTTAAATTTAACTCAAAGAATCATATTGCACTTATTGCTTCGCGCGCGTGATTCGTGCAATATAATTTCTCCAGTGGAATTTAACACGGAATACCCTCGTCACGGCAATGAATTTTCTTATAGAATTTCAGCCGAAAGCGGAGTCAGCGATCGGTGTTAGAAATGGAATATTGAATATCGCTTTTGAATTACTTTGAATATTTGAAAATTTAGTTTGAATATTTGAAAATTTAGACTTTAGTTTGAATATCGAATATCGTAACTAAAAGTTATTACATTGAATTTGGAAGTTATCGGCTTTGAAATACTCCGCTTCTACCCCGACGGAGTGACTAAGAAGTGTTCGTAATCAAAACTAGCATCTCTTGTCAGTCCCGCCTTGAATTTAGATGTATTCATCATTGACCGAAATGGATTTTCTCTGCTAAATTTTGAACTTGATGAACTATACTCAAGAAAAGCGGTAAAACTCTTTCCTCTCTCATTTCAGCCTCGATAAACGCGACGCGGGCGGGCTACACAAGACAATAGAAGATTTACAACCATTAAACAATCTCGAGTATGGAGAAGGAAATATGTAAATAGCACCGTCCTGTGGAAACAACCGTGAAAGTAAGTACTGTAGGTAAGTCCTTGAATTTGGTCTTGGGTCCTTGGAAGTCGTCCGAAATTATTTTCTGAGGTACTTCGTATTTTTTTTTTAGAAGTTTTGTAATTTAGTAAAAAAATCCCTTTAAAATTAAATTCCGGATACTAACCCTCGAATCGCGAATCCCAGATACAAAATTCCTTCAGTCCTTCCCCACCTCCCCACCGCCGAATATAGGCTCGTGAACTAATCATTTGACATTTGAAAGTGCTTTATTAGCAGGACTTTGCATATTACAAGTATTGCTAAAGCAAACGCTAAACTGTAACAAATAACTGCAACAAATGCTATATTTATTCATACTCAACAACTGGTCGCACAATTGATAGATACGCCTGTTCTTTTGCTGATTTGTCACAAGGCTTAAGTGGTTTCCT
Source organism: Antipathozoanthus remengesaui (assembly GCA_025434805.1). Taxonomy (NCBI): domain Eukaryota; kingdom Metazoa; phylum Cnidaria; class Anthozoa; order Zoantharia; family Parazoanthidae; genus Antipathozoanthus; species Antipathozoanthus remengesaui. The sequence goes on along the minus strand of JANSTR010112203.1, from coordinate 1,850 downwards.
GAAGTAGGCCGAGCCTCTTGTTGGCTTTGTTGCAGATCTTTGTGCAGTGGCTTGACCAGGCCAAACCATGTCGACATCGGACTCCCAGGTAGTCATGTTCTTCAGTTGGAGGCAGGGTTTCAGAGCCTAGAGCCAAATAGGTAAACTCGTTAGGCTTTTTATTTGTAATAGATTGTAGTTTGCACTTTGTATCATTAAAGCTCATCTGCCAGATTGTAGCCCAGAATTTTAAGTTGTCTAAAGCGCGTTGATCACCTGAAGATGAAATGTTACGATATAGGACTGTATCATCAGCGAAAAGCCGGATATTAGAGTCGCAACAGTTGACAATGCCATTGATGTAAATTAGACACAATGTTGGGCCCAAAACTGTTCCCCTGGGGACATCGGAGAAGACCTTCGTATGGCTGGAGTGGGAAGCCCTCCACTGATACAAACTAAGACCCATTGGTCAGGAAAACTGACATCCTTAATGTTTTTCCATTGATGCCGTAGTCTTGTAGCTTATGGATTAGCTAATTAGTGTGAGGCACTTTATCAAAAGCTTTGCTGAAATCGAGCATATTAAATGTGTAGACAAATTCTGAAGTTGGAATCTTTTTGGTATAAAAATAAATATCAATCGTAATGCACGATTGGGCGTGAAGTTGTCTGAATATTTGTGGTACACAGTCAAATATCGCAAAAATAGTGTTGCGAAAAAATACGAATGAAAAAATTGGGGAAGAATACGAGAACAGAAACCAAAAATGCGTGAATGTGGGCGTGATGCGTGAGTGATAAATGCCTGAACTTCTTCACGACAAATGCGTTGTTGCTTGGCAGGTCTAGTGATAGTATTAGTTTATAACCTTGGCGCTGCTGCCAGACATGACTAATTTTGCTACCCACTCTTTTCAAAATTATAAAGATCTGAGAAATGTATTTTTGTCCCAACTCGCTAGAATGAACCCCCTCCCCCTCCAAAGCAGCTTCGTAGTGCCAGTCAAGAAGATAAAACCCTCAAGAGAATGTTTTAATAATAGACAGAAACTTGTTTTTTTTAATTAAAAAAAACCTACAAACTGGGAGTACGACTGAACCATTATATTTTTAGTTTGTCGAAGTGAAAATGTCCCGAAGCTGGTGGTGCAAAAGCGTATTTGTCACAATCATTCGTGGAAAGAATGTCAGTTCTGCTCTTGCGAAGGTTCCAATTCACATCTTTTCGATACCGTTTTAACATCTCAATAAAAATGATCTTGTTTTTAGCCTCTCTCAGTTGATCTTTTTACGAACACGAGTCAGACTTCATTTTTCTCCAAAATTCCTCTCTCGTCACAGGACTCTCTCATCAACCTACACCCATTTTACTTGAAAAAGTTGTCTGGAAAGCGTTTTCTCCACCCAGTTCATCTTTTCAGGTAATGATTAACATAAAAAGATTCTTCCATATGGCATCTGTCATTGCAAGTCAGAAAAAGTTTTAGTAATATTCGTCAACTTAATGCCAGAATTATGTAACATTGCCAGTTCTTCAAATCTTAGCCTCCATCTCAAATAAATGCAAAGGCCTGAATAGAGAAGATATAAAATATGTCTTTCGTCAATATAAATCTGTTGACTGGAACGCCTTCCGCTGTGATTAAAATCCTAGAAGCTCCTAGCAGAACTTAGAATTTGCACATGGCCCTTCAGAATTTGACAAGAAGTATAGGAAGCAGAAAACTAAATCATGTACTGGATCTACTAATTTGTTTTAACCCTTTCAGCCCCAGCCAGTTTATCAGCCCTTATTTTCTCCTTACATTTTCTTCACAGAATGTTGTTTGGTTATGAGAATAAAGCAACTGGTCATAGACATCAAACTA
>JANSTR010112202.1:0-19984 GCA_025434805.1 Antipathozoanthus remengesaui | reverse complement strand
CACCCCTCCACGGGGGGTCGGTGGGGGGGGGGGGGCAGAACGGTCATAAACGCATATTGGACTTCCCTAGCCACCATCTTGGATTTTTTGAAATCCCAAAAATTTAATTGAATAAATCACAATTCGATTGAAAACATTAAAATATGTTTCTTCAATTATATCGCAGCAAAACAAAACAGCTACAAAAAAGTTATTTTAAGAAATTAAAATATGTAGCAATTTCACAGAGTACACTCCAAACAAGATTCATTAGTGGAGGCATAATTGACCTACCAAAGTGTTCCCTAATAAATTCTGGCAAAAATTCACCAAATAGCATTGTAATCGCTGAAAACGTTGCGAAGCAGTTAAAGTTTGAATTTGGCTAGGGCACTTTCTGCCCCCCCCCCCGTGTAAGCGATGTAAGACAGGGTTAAAATTTTCTTGAGCAGCCTGTTTCAGAGTTATTATAACATTCATTATTTCTTCTTATTTACTACAGTGCATGGATTAAGTAATTCATTTAAAATAACACTAAGCCATATTTGGTGTACACTCAATTAAAAGGTTGTTTCAGTATGTTGTAAGGGAGGCTGGAGACCGATTGTGTTAGTCAGCCGGAAATTTTGAAGTCGAAGATCAGTGGCAACCCTAAGTAATCACAAAGACTACTTTTGGTTTATTTATAAAATATATGCCTTATTTATAATTGTGCAATATTGATTCGGTAACTATAGGATACCTCCAGCTTTGCTTTCTAGAGCAAAGTGATGTGCAAAGGCTTCTTCAGAAGGTGTTACCGAGCCAACGGAACGAACGTGGTCACGTAAAGTGGTACCCGCATGGCCCGTATCCGCAATATCCTCCCGCGGGATGGCTAGAAGAGGTTTGGCTGTACCTGAACAAAAATTTCCGTGATTGCTTGGGGAATTTTGATGGCCTTCATCTGATCGAAGTAGAGGCATCAGCAGATTCAGTGACCCTTGCACAACTACAACGCCCCACAACACTCATAGTTCGTCAGCTCAACTGCTGGCATTTGAATGAAGTATTGGTGAATGTCCTGCGTAAACTAGGATTAACCGTTATTGATGTGCTACCCACCTTTATAGCGTCTCACCCACAGTGCTTCCAGTATGTCAACCAGCCAACAGTCCATGGAGTACTTCAAGCCTTTTCAGTGATAAGCTCGACGACTGTCCAAACACTTGCCAGTAACCTACAGGAGAATGCGACAGCAGAAGAAAAACGCGAGCTAAGGGCATTCTTGTCACAGAAAAAATATTTAGAATCCAAAGAGTTGGAACTTATCCGGTCGCTACCGTTGTTTGAGACATTGGATGGTAGTAGCAAAAGAGAATCTCACTTTGTTTCTGCAAGTCAAGTTCAGTGCGCTGCTCCAGTTGAAAGGCTCCCCGTAGACTCCTCAGAACTTCTCATCGATATCACAGATGACGAAAGCAAGAACCTTGCAAAAGTGGTCGGTATTAAACAACTGAAAACTACCGAATTGCTGGCAAATGTTGTATTACCAGATGTTGAGAGGAAGAATTATTCAGAAAGCGAAGTGGATCGCTTAATGCTGTATGTTCTTGAACGCTTACCACAATACAGAGCTGAGGACAAGACATTCGAACAGCGACTAAAGTTCCTACCATTCGTCAGTAGAAGTAATGGTGGTCGTCGTGTGAAACCGTCTGAGTTGTTTGATCCAAATGTCAAAGCACTACAAGATATCTTCCTTCACGAGGAGGAACTCTTTCCTTCCGTGACTTTCCAAAGTGACACTAGTCTGGGAGAATTGAGAAAATTGGGATTGAAGAAAGAAGGTAACATTACCACCAACGACATCCTTCGAAGCGTGAAAGAAATTGAAAGCATCAGTGATACCTGCAAAGCCGACACTAAATCTGTAGCAATTTTGGGGTTTCTAAACAAAAACCCATCCAAATTGCAAGACTGCGTATTTACGGGTGTGTCTCTAGGAGAGGCAATCAGCTCGATACGCTGGGTCACACGAATGAAGGTAAACCCGTCTTATTATCTGGACGATCTACCTTTGTACTCTGATGGAACATCGCAATTTGAGAGGCCGTGTGACATGTTTTCTGGAACTAAGAGACTTTTGAGCCTCATAGGAACTGTCAAACCGACTGTACAAGCAGACGTATTCCCCAGACTTGAAGACCATTTTCAGTGGAAGAACGATCCAAAGCTGGAACATGTTATCAAACACTTTAAAAGAGTTATAGAAACGTATGTTCCACAAAACAAAGCCAGTTACTTAGCCATCCTGACCGAGATCTACCAATATCTGAGTAACAAAGAAAACCACGACATGGTCAATAAGTCCTTAAACCAAGCTGGAATCAAGAACTGGATATGGAATGGAGATGGATTTTCTTCACCAGATAGAGTGATTCTCGAGAAATCCTTTACTGACCTTTCACCTTATATAAGCTCATTGCCAACTGAGATGAACTCTTTCTCGAGCTTCTTCCTCGGGTGTGGGGTGAGGATTAGAGAAGATCAAGGGCTCCTGGTTAGTGTGCTGCATGAACTGCGTGAAAAATACTCGATCCAAACAGAAACAAAAGTAGCGGATGTGAAGCACGATTTACAGTTGTCCATTGACATTTTGAACGAGCTCAAACCAAGTATTGATAAAGAGATACCTCGTGAAATCTATGAACAGCTTCTTCTTCCAGTTGACGTCGAAAACGATTTCACTCTGCGACTTGCTCCTATTGAGGATTGTACTTACTGTGACAATGAATGGCTCAAACAAGGCCACGACGTATACGATGTCGAGGATGAAGATGATGTTCAACTTCAGTACGTACACAGAAACATTCCTCCCAGCACAGCTGAGTGCCTCGGAGTTCCCACTCTGATGAGCCGAATTCTAGACCCTGACCAACTCGGGCTAGGAGAAGATTTTGGCCAATCTGAACCACTGACACGAAGGCTTCATCGACTACTAGAAGACTACACTGATGGGTTTGCCGTACCTAAAGAGCTCATACAGAATGCAGACGACGCCGGCGCTACCGAAGTTAAACTTCTGTATGATGAGCGCACTAATGAGGAAACACGAACTTGTTTGATTGACGAAGGAATGCAAGAGTGGCAAGGCCCAGCTTTGTGGGCATACAACGATGCAGTTTTCACCGACGAAGATTTTGAAAACATAACAAAGCTCAGTGCAGGCACAAAAGAGAAAGATTCTGGAAAGATTGGTCGATTTGGACTCGGTTTCAATGCGGTTTACAATCTGACTGATGTCCCAAGTTTCGTCAGTAGAAACAACATTGTTATCTTTGATCCGCACACTACTTACCTGGGAAAGGCAGTGAGAAACAAAAGTAAACCTGGCATCAAGATTGACATGAAAAAGAACAAGAAAAAGCTCCGTAAGCTACGAAATCAATTTAAACCATTCAACGGAATCTTTGGGTGTGATCTAAGTCCGGATTCAAAGCAGACGTTTCTTAATGGAACACTGTTTCGGTTTCCATTACGAAACAGAAGTCAAGCAGATAGAAGTGAGATCAAGAAGTTATTCTACGATGAAGACCAGATGAAAACGTTGTTAAAGATGGTGGTTAACGGAGCTGATTCGTTACTCCTGTTCACACAGAATGTGCAGAAGGTGACTTTGTTTCACCTTCCTCGTGAATCGGTGGATCCCTCCCAGGCAGTGCAGCTGTTTCAAATTGTAAAAAAACCGATCAGAACCCTACGCAAACATGGTGTTGACATCAAGTTATCAGACGCGGCTACAGCATTGACCAGAGCAGAACAGAACTTTCTTAAGGAATGCAACTTCTTAAAAGCGTCATCACAAGTGTTGCAAAACCTCAAGCTGGAGTCCCAATTCATAAGATGCTTGCCAGAATCATCGATGACCATCCAGGTTGTGTGTTCTACAACTGAAGCTGGCAACACGTTTTTTGTTGGAACGTCAATTACTGAAACGTGTCAAGCTTGGCTTGTCAGTTCTTCCATGGGTAAAGATCTTTCACTTATAAAAGCAACGGGGGATGAAACTCTTCGCCCGACGGCCGGAGTGGCAATATGTCTTGAAGAAAACAACTCAACACCATCTGGTCACGTGTTCTGTTATCTTCCCTTGCCAATCAACAGTGGGCTACCGATTCATATCAATGGTGGTTTTGCCGTGACATCCAACAGGCGCTATCTAAAAGAGAGAACTGAGGATGACAAACATGACTGTGGAGGCGATTGGAATGAAATGCTGTTGAAAGATGCAGTTTGCAAAGCATATGTTAATGCAATGTGTGACCTGCGAACGGTAAAAGCTTCACATAATGCATTACAGCCCTTTTATGAAGTATGGCCCACGTTGGAGAGATCTCAGAAGTTGTTCTGTCCTCTAATTAAAGCATTTTACAATTCCTTGATCAACGACTCCCTCGAGGTTTTCACTGATGGCGAGAAATGGGCAAATATGGAGCATGCATTGTTTCTTAATCAGGAATTAAGGCAGATTCCAGTGGTTGGCGATGTTGTCCTCAAGGTGCTACGCCAGATTTCACCTCGTGAAGAAGTTGTTGTCGATCTTCCACCCGCCGTAACAGAATCACTATCTGAGTGCGGCTTCAGGCCAATGCTGGCTAGGCGGTCATACAGTGTTGCAAGATTCTACTCCGAAGTCTTTTTCCCACACATCAGAGAGTTAAGTTCAGAAGTGAGAGATGTGTTAACCCTGTACGCCCTTAATGCGAACAGCAAAGAGTTGGATGATCTCCTGTCACGGAACCAATGCATTCCTGTTACTCCCAAAGGAAACAACCTAAAATCACCAAGAGAACTTGTGCATCCAACAGGTGACATCTCAAGGGTATTCTTGCCTGACGATGAAAGGTTCCCCTACGGTTCTCAACAAACATACCTTCATGAGTTTATCCTGAGAAAACTCGAACAGCTTGGAATGGCAAAAGATAAAATGGACTGGGATGTGCTGGTTGAAAGAGCCCAAAGTGTTACTATAATGAACTCCAAAGACCATAACGGAGCTGTAAAGCGAACAGTGGAGTTGTGCAGACTAATGGAAAGAAAGCTGAAGTATCACCGTTACAAAGTCAGTGTATCGGATGAAGAAAAGCAGAAAATGAAGAAAGCTCAAGACGCTCTTCTCGATATTCAATTCTTACCAGTTCTCACTCGGCCAGAGAACTTTCCGTTTTGTTGGCAAGCCACAGCACCGGAGAAATTGGTGTGTGCAAAAGAATCCTTTCCTGACAGCATGCAAAATCTTGTTTGCGCTTCCGCACCCATCATCCAGGAACGTGTGGGGGGAATTCACTACCTTTCAGATGAGATAAAGGATTTCTTAAAGCTTGAGAAGAAAAAGGTTTTACACTCTTTTGTCATAAGTCAACTAAGGCACGTCATTTCAGTCACCCCTGACACTGAAAACGCTACTGCATACAAGTTCATTCGCGATGGATGTAGTGAGATTTACGAGCACTTGCAAATGAACTACGAGGAACTTAATGAAGAACAGAAGATGTTTCTCAAACAAGAGAAGGTTATCCTGACAGATAATGGCTTTGTTGCCACGAACCGCGTGGCTCTCAAATGCTCTCACCTTTCTCCTTATCTTTATCGCCTTGCAGACACAGTTGCTCGATGTTTCACGAAAATTGGAGTTCAAGACGAGTTCGAAGGAAGAGACTACGTGTCAGCCCTATGCAAAATGAAAAATGAATTTGGAGACAACAGTTTGAATGAAAACAACTTGAGACTCGCTGTAGAGCTTGTACAGCAAACTGCCACTTGTGTTGTCAAAGCCAAAGACGAAATAACAAAGTTGGGACTAGGGCAGATTTATGTACCTGACTCGGAGAATGTTCTACGTGTGAGTAGTGATTTGTGCATAAATGACTGTCTGTGGGTACCTGAAGAGTCAGGAGTAAAGTATACTAATCCAATAATAGCTCCTACTACCTGCAAGACTCTTGGAGTAAAAACAAGGCGGACTGTTAGTCTGTCTTCTTGTTCAAGCGGAATCCCTTTTGGTCAAAAAGAAAAGTTGACCAATCGTCTTAGACGTATCCTCGAAGCCTACCCATGCAATAGAGACATCCTGAAAGAACTTCTACAGAATGCAGACGATGCTCAAGCGACAGAAATTTGCTTCATCAAAGATCCAAGACATCATCCTCACACGTTCATCTTCGAGGAAAGCTGGAAACCCATTCAAGGTCCTGCCCTTTGCGTGTACAACAACAAACCCTTTACGAAATCCGACCTTGACGGAATCCAGAATCTCGGCCAGGGAGGTAAAGGAGAAGATCCCAACAAGACTGGCCAATACGGCGTGGGTTTCAATTGCGTTTACCATCTCACTGATGTGCCATCTTTTTTTTCAAGTGGTACGGAAATCGGGAACGTCCTTTGCGTCTTTGACCCTCAGTGCAAGTACGTCCCAGGGGCTACACCAGAAGAACCAGGTAGGATGTACAATAATATTTCTGAACTGGAAAAGTTATACACAGATGTATTTCCCTGCTACAAGTTGGGAGACAGGTTCCCACTTGAAGATGCTGTCATGTTCCGATTTCCCTTGCGAAGTGATGTCAAAATGGCAGAGACTTCGGACATCAGCCATTCTGTTGTAACACTAGAAGAGCTGGATAATTTGATGGATGGGTTTAAAGAGGAGGTGTTTGAAGTGTTGCTTTTTGTTAATAACGTCAAGGAGATATCGTTGTGGGATATTGATGAAAAGAGCGGCATTCCAAAGGAACGGTACAAGGTTAGAGCTATCTTAAGGCCAGAAGAAGAGCAGAAACGGCGAGAATTTGGAACGTACACAAGGGAAATTTCTAGGCAATTGAAGGAAGAAAAGAAACAGTTCTCTGAAATTCAGATGAAAGAAGTTACATATGTGATGACTTTAGAAGGCAGCTGTGGGTATAAGGAAGAATGGCTTGTTGCTCAGAGATTAGGATTTGAAGAGAAAGTTGAAATGCCACATTCCGTAATTACTGCTCACCAACGTGGCGATCTTGGTCTCCTTCCACGTGGTGGAGTGGCAACTTTGCTAGACAGCAACCGCAGAAGAGTCACGCGCCCAATGAAAGCGTATTGCTTTCTTCCGCTACCTTGTACAACAAATCTTCCTGTTAACATTAATGGCCATTTTGCACTGGATCACGAAGCACGGAGGAACCTTTGGCGTGATGAAGGAGAAGGGTATCGCGGAGACTGGAACAAGTTTTTACTCCAGGAAGTCGTAGCTGCTTGCTATGTAACACTGCTTGACAGAGGTCGCAACTTCCTTCATCTGGAGCCGAATGAAGACAACGTGACACGTTTGAGTTGCACAAGATTAGACGTAAATCTAAAACTTGAAAGGCTGAAAAATATCCTTCCTGGTGTTGAGACGGCTTTAGCAGATCCATACTGGGTGACCTTAACCGATTCTGTGTACAAGTACATTGCTAGACAGCAAGTGCGGATTCTCCCGGTTGTTCGAGATCTCGAAACAAACCCAGACGCTTCAAAGTTGCAAGTAACAGGTGTTTCTCGCTCCTTATCTGTCCATTGGTTCTCTCCAACTGGAAAAGGTAAAGATGAAGCTTTCTTCAACGATCTGCACAATTATCCAAGTCCACCCTCAAATCCAGCCCTCGACAACCCAGAGAAGGCAAGATCAAGACAGAAAATGCGCAACATTTTACAACACGTTCTTCTCACAACTGGATTCAACCTTGTGGAATTTCCCTTATCGGTTTTTCACGCATTTCGAAACTCGGGGATCGAAGCTGTCTGCATATCTCCTTCGTCAGTGATCGAGTTTTACAAGTCATTTAGCAGAGATGTTCCATTGTGTAACATCGGCCAGATACCAACCCAACTCTCACGCACACCCTTTCAAAATGAATTGACCTTAACGTTGGTGCTAGAGTACTGCAAGGGAGACCCTAAATTCACAAAGAAACTGAATGGGCTTCCACTTCTCTTGACGAAGGATAATCTAGTGTCTGCATTTAGCTGTCAGTCTCAAGTGTTTCTCTCCAGATTTACCGATCTGTTACCAGAGTGCGCTGGAATGTTTGTCCATCCAACTATTTACAGGTGTGTCTTTGAATCAGGGTCTCTTCCTCACGCTGCAGAGTTCAAGGAGTTTGATGTGGCTGCGTTTGCCAGTTTGCTAAGTAACACATTGCCCGAAGAGAAGTACCACTCAAGAAACACGTTTAGCGAATGGGCACCAAATCAAGAATCTGTACCAAACCAAAACTGGCTACAAAAGGTTTGGAAATTCCTCAGTTCTGAAGTCAGTACCATGCTGAGGAAAAAGAACAACGAAACGGCACAAGAATACCAAGCCAGTGATTGCAGTGTTCGGAAGGAGAAGCTTAGCGAAGAAGATGAGATGAAAAATACCCGAGCCCTGCTTGCTCCTCTGAACGAATGGGGCATTCTGCCAGCAATCGAAACTGACAGGTCTGCAGGCAAAACACACATTAAAACAAGTTACTTCCTTTGTCCACTGAAATTGGCAAAATCAGTTGTTGATTTCAGTTCTTGTAATCCTCTAAGTTCCTCATTGCGTGATGCCTTTCAAAAGTTGAGCCTTCCAGAACTGAACTGGCAAATGCTTCAGTTGCCAAGCTATGACCTACACAAGAGTTCTACTTTGCTTCCTCGCAAGTTCGTAGCAACACTTGAAGACCCAGTGGCTATGTTGGAAGCGATTGCAGAGAAAATGAATCGTTCGTCTTTACATGGGAAGCTAAAATGTGACCAGGCCAACCAGATCATGTTGTATTTCAGCAATAATACCGAGAGGCTGCAATGTTCAACACAGAGTGATCTCCTCAAGCGTTTGCCTTTTCATGAAACAATTCACGGTAATTTGATCGAGGTTACAGATCGACCAGTTTTTGTCCTTCCTCCTGGAATTCCGAGTGGTGGGATGGAAAAAGTAGAAGAAATCTCTGGTGTTGTCTTTTTAAAGAATAATTTATCATTAGAAAAGTTGCACAAGTTTCTTGACTTCAAGCAATCTTCAGCTGTAGATGCGTACTGTGATGTAGTTTTCCTCTACTTCAATAAAATAACATCAAAAGAGAGAATGGCACATCTCGAGTATATTCGAAGTCATCTTCTTCATATACTCGAGGTAAGGAAGGACGCTAAGAAGATAAAGAAATTAATATCCAGTTTAAGAACCCTGGAGTTTCTGCCCAAGCCTGGAAGCAACTCTTATGGAAGAGCATCTTCGTTTTATGACCCAAGTCATAAAGTTTTTGAAGCAATGCTCCCTCTTGAGTTGTTCCCTCCAAAGCCCTTCGACGACAAAGAATGGCTTTCTTTTCTACGCAAGATTGGACTCGTCAAAGAAGTTACCAACAGCAAGTTTGTGGAGTTTGCAAATGAAGTCGCAAGAGAAACGAGAAATAACAGCAAAAGGTGCAAATCAGAGATCCTGGTTTCCCACTTGTTTTCCAGACCCAACGTAGCTGATGATGGTCTTCTCGAACAAGTCTCAAGGATTCCATTTATTGCTCCTGAACAAGTAGAAAAAGTGCTTAAAAGCCTCCACCCTCAGTATGGTGTGACGACAGATGGTCATCTGCCTTATGTTGCCTTTTTCGATGCTGTTGCCTACAAAAGGAGAAAACTAGTTTGGACAACAGCTCATTTACTCCCAAAATGGGCCAATCCTCGTTCTCACTGCCTTAATCATTCAGTGGAATACTATGATTCGATCATCCAACGTTTGGAAATCATAGAGAAACCACGCCTACAACAGGTTATGCAGCACTGCAGAAATCTATGTTTTAAGTTAGCCACTGAGAATGACAAGTCTGAAGACTTTGGAGAAGAAAGGTTTGAACAGAAAGTATCGGTGATGTCCAAACTGTATACGTATTTTCAATCCAAACTCGAATGCAGTAGCGAACGTGCACAAGCAAGGCGGGATCTTCATAACATGCCATGCATCCTCGTGGAATCGGGGAGGCGGTTTGTTTACCCGAACCAAGTGGTAATAGAATTCCCCGAGACACAAGAGATAAAGCCTTATCTCTATGCTACACCTCATGTATTTGGCGAATTTCGAAATGTCTTTGAACAGGTTGGATGTCCGCGAATAGTCGGCTGTAATGAATACGCAATGGTTCTACGTGTTCTCCAGAGACTCTGGCCAGAAGACATGGTGGCCGATCCAAACAACGTACAGCAAATCCTCGACGCAGTGAAAGGCTTCTTTGAGAGTTTATAGAAAATCGAAGGCAAAACGAAACCTATGCGTTTCGAGATATTGTATCTCCCATGCTACTTCAAGAAATACTCCAACATGTCTGAAGAAACGATACCGATGTACCTTAGAAAAGCGCAAACTCTCGTCTACGATGACGCACCTTGTCACAAAGAACGACTTGGAGAGTTCTCAGAAATGTTTCTTTTTGATTTGAAATTTTGTGGCCTCAAGGAAGTGAATCTCAAAGATGACATTCTTACTAAAGTCCCAGCAAAACATCGACCAAAGCTTTTGTCTGATGTTGTCAAAGAAGAACTAGTGGCTGACGAGATCAGCTCAGCAATTCCTCTCGGAGAAGCTGATTCCTTAAAGCAAAAACTAGCTTCTCAAGATTTCTGTCGTGGTATTGTTAGACTCATCAGACATGAAAATCACCGTAGCGGGTCTCCTACTTATGCAAATGTCGTGGACACCATTGAGCGTAAACTTCGCAACATCGAGTTCTACTACTTGAAGAAAGTAGTAACACAGCTCATACACGGAGGTGAAGTCATTCCTGGCAGTAAGAAGGAAGTTTCGTGTCACCAAGTACAGGAGGTTAGAGGCAATGAAGTAATTTGGAAGATTTACTTTAGAAGAAGTATATCCAGTAGCGAGGAAGCAGATATATTTCTGGCAATCACAACTGCTATTGGGGAAATTGCTGGTGGTCAGTTGAAAGACTCGTCCGCGATTCTTTTGACGATGCTCCAAATATCAACTGACAAGATTTGGAGACTTCTGGACAAGCACGAAATACGGCAAGATGACTCCTATGATCCAAGCTTTAACTTGCCACTTCCAGAACCAGGGAGTTTCATACCTATCAAAGATCATCACCTCCTAGACAACAAGTTTGAAGAATTCGATGTGGGGGATTATGTAGGTTTTGAGACTTACGATGCAAGTTTGCACGGAGAAGACGAAGACGACACATTGATTTATGCAATCATTATGGAAAAGAATCACCAATCCAGCGGTGACATCCCAGACATTGCCAAGAAATACAAGATCAACATTGGACGAAATCGCGATCCTGTTGTTGTCAGTGCAGAAAGGTTGTACAAATTTCATCAAGCTGTGCCTGTTTCTCCTGACGGCATTGTTACACCCATGGAAGGAAACCAAACCATGGCTCAAAAACAGAAAACCAAGGCTGAAATCTTCAAAGAAATCACTCAAACACTGGAAGCTGCCTGGATGCAACCCGAAGAAGTACGAAAAAGAATTGTTAAGAGGTTGTACTTACGCTGGCATCCTGATAAAAATCTAGGAAATGAAGAGTTCTGTAAGGAAGTTTGCCACTACATTCAAAGCGAGATTTCCAGACTAGAGAGCATCGGTAAAGGGAAAGTGAACTGCTACAGAATGTTTTCGTATTGGGACACGCGGGCATCCAGCCATCGCAGATGTAGGAATCAATACAGAGATAACTTCAACCAGTGGTATCCACGAGGACCACGTAGCTTTTGTTCCACATCCTCCTCCAGTAGTTGCACAAGGCGCCCTGTGCCATTATCGTTCAGCACCTCTAACCCTCAACCACAAGAAGCAAGGAGATGGCTTCGTCAAGCAGAAGTGGATCTGGAAGCTGTGGCTAACGATCAATGTTCAACGAGACGCCGTGTACCCTCATTGTTCAGCACCTCTAATTCTCAACCACAAGAAGCAAAGAGATGGCTTTGTCAGGCGGAAGTGGATCTAGAAGCTGTGGCTATTGAACAATGTTCAACGACTGCCTTCTTTGAATGGGCCTGCTTCAAGTGCCACCAGGTAAAACTCTTCTTGTATACAAGAACTCATGGCATGCAAATATGTAAGGCAAAAACTATACAGAGGTTTCTAATCAGAAACTCAATGAACTTTGACTTATTTGATGCCGTGGTGGTGCAGTTTGCAATCTTGGTATGTCTAGCACTGTTAATTGTCTAACGTACGAAATCTTCTACGTCCTTTGAACATAAACTATATTATGAAAATACTCGATAAGACTTGAAATAGACTAAAATTTTATGCTTTCCATTGGTAAACCTTTCTACAATAAGCATACAAATTTATGTTTTTCAACTTGGACTTTAGCCGTCCAAACCGTTATTAAATCAGAACAAAATGAAATGTGATTGAATAATGATTTTAAAAACATTACAGGAGATACTGTTGCCCTTTGTTAGTTAGGTGATACGGTTAAGATGTTTGTTATGTGACACAGGTTAGAGGACCAATATGGACTGTGGGTATCACTTATCTTTCCCTCTTTTGCTTTAAAGGCCGCAGAAAAAGCATTGAAAGCTGCACATTACATGGTTGATGCTGACAAGACGGATTCACACGACTTGGTACAGAATGCTAACCGATTGGATGATCCAGAGCTTCGGTGTCTTGCAATACGTCTTGGAGACCTGTTAGGTATTGCATTTAATAGACTGTTCTTACACCTAGGTACTGTATTTTAGACTGTTCATAACCCTATCAGATCTGGAGGCCTACTAGGTACTATATTTTAAAGACTGTTTGTAAGCCTATCAGGCCTGGACACCTACTAGGTACTGCATTTTAGAGACTGTTCTTATCTTATTAGGCCAAGAGACCTATGTACTGCATTTTAAAGACTGTTCTTAGCCCCATCAGGTCTGGAAACCTACTAGGTACTGCATTCTAAAGACTGTTCTTAACCCTATTGGGCCAGGACACCTACTATGTACTGCATTTTATATTTTAGACTGTTCAAACTATATCAGGCATGGAGACCTACTAGGTACTGCATTTTGCAAACTGTTCATATCCCTATTAGGCCTGGGGAACTACTAGATATTGCATTTATAGACTGTTCATAACCCTATGAGGCGTGTGGATGGCGGAGCGTAGCAGTAGCAGTAAACTGGCTACCTCTTGTTACCATGCAATGGGCTTTTGAAGAGCATGTTTGTTAGCTTTGTTGCCCTGATATCTTATTTCGTGTTTAAATTATTGTACTTTTAGTTTGGTGTTTTGGAGACATTAGCCAACAGCATTTTAAGCTTGTTTGTAACGTCCTGTGATAATTCTGACCTGTTATTACAAATGTCGTTTTAAAATTGGATTATTTATACGTTTATTGCGCGTGTGTTTACGGCCCCCCTCTCTACCTAAACGTTGTATTTGAAATTTGGGAAAAGACATATTCTATATAATTGTTTTAATAGTTTTGGTTTTCTACCATAACTCGCCCTCAAAAGTGTCTTTTTGTGGATTGGTCTTCAAAATTACTATTTTGGACATAAATAAATGATCTTCGAAAAAGCAAAATGCTACAAGACACTTCTGCCGGGGAGGGGACACGTCGTAATTTGCTGTCACGATTTTACCGGTTAGCGGCTGAAGCGGCGAATTGTTCGCCGAAATTAATTCGTGTGCGCATTTTGGGTGGAATGGCTGTTTGCGATCGATTATTGTAGGAAAATTCATTGTCCTGACGAGGACATTCTACGTTACATTTCACGAGAAAAAATTATTGCACGAATCGCTTTGCGAGTGAACTTTAGCAGGAATATCCGAGTCAGACAGTCAATTTTCCTTGAATCGCATAGCAGGGATGAATCTCCCAAGTTATATTATTGAGTATATATGTAAACCTGGATTGACTAACTTCACTTTTGAGCAAGCGCGCGAAAGCCATTTCAGTGCTCTGTCAACCAACTGGTGAGCCACAACCTTTGACGGGAAAGTGCGCGCGCGGTTCACGTTGAGTGCAATTCCATGCTGAATATGCAATAGTGTAATTCCACGTTAAATACTTCCTCCTCAATTGGTTTATTAGCCAATCAGCTTGCGCGATTCATGGCTGCTATGCGATTCTAAATGTAATCCGTTGCGAAGGGTTAAAACGTGCAGTGATATTGGTGAAGTATCGTTTTGAGAATCTGCTTACGAATGTGCGTGTTTTTTAAAAAGTCAAAACGGTTTGGCTCAATGAATCTACATGGTGACTTCCGCTCAATCTGTAGCAACACACCGCTCAATATATTGAAGCTGATACTTCCCAAATATGTGGTTAATAATTTATGCAGGTTGTCAAGTCAGCCAAAGAGATTACGTACAATAGATGACGACATGTTTCAAATTCAGTGTACAAGTCTGTTGCTAATAGGAGTTGTTAAGTGCCGTGTATGTAGAATTTAAGTGGCAATCGCATCGTTAAAGAGGCCTCAAGGACAAGTAGAAAATGTTGCTCTGTCCACTTCCTTACTCAAACATAAACTATGGTATCATTATAAACTCCTTCTGATATCTTCCAGGTAACGCAGACCACATGCGCTATCCAGACACCATGTGCTCTCCCAGTATTCCGCATGACGTGTACACGGAGGAAATGGCCAACGAAGGCCTGGAACTAGTGCAAATGATTGTCTCAAAGGTGGCAGTGAAAGTTCGAGGCGGGAAGCAAGAATGAAAAACTACTCACGAACAAGCCAAGGCTGAAAGACGTAAAATTAGGGTTGAAACAGTTGACTTTGGTAATTTTGAGATAGTTTTGCTGCGCTCCATTTTAAAAAGACGGAAAATTGTGAGTAGTATAATAATTAACATTATTCTTTAGAGGCAATTGTACATCAATGTCAGAGGCAACGGGATACATGCGGTAGATTTAGTCACGCTTAGAACAGTATTGAGAACTATAGTATTTCAGCAGAGAAAAGCGCAGTTCCGTAAACCGTAAACACGGATAACTGCTCCCGACGAATTTTCACACACAATATCATAAATTTCCTTCGCGTTTATCTTTTCCGTTGAGAGGATGTAAACGTGCGTAACAAGTAACATGCAGGACTTTCAAGGCTTTTTTTAGTATTTAGGTATGAAAAATGTACACCGCAGTTAATATTTCCCAAAAAGTTTTTCGATGAATAACTCTTCATTATACCTTACCAAATAGTGTTATTCCATTATATGATATGTGCATTGAAAATGACACTGCATCTTCACAGCAGAATAATATTTGGAACCGTTCATCAGTTAGTCACGAAATTAAGAATTTGGGATAAACAAGATTTTTTTTGACATGATAGAGTAACGTACAAAAGACAGTTTTATGTCTTGTTAGAGATTTCGATAATCGTAGTGAACGATACCTTAGTGATAAGTTTATGAATTATGAACTTTGTGTTAAGAGAGTGATGTTTACGTAGCTAGTTTGACCGATACACGCATTCCTTTTTGTGGCAGTTTATTACTCTGCCTGGTTTGTCTTTTTCTCACCGTAGTGTTAATGAATAAAGTTATCTATGTAAACTGGTACGGCACTGCGTTTAGATTGAAAGTGTTATCATTTTCTCCAACTCGGTTGGTCGCGGAATGAATAATTTTGCCATTGTGGAAAATATGAAAGCAATTTGTTCTCCACAACTTTTGGTGATATTCACATGAGAGAGCACCTTATATCCATTTCTAAAACCAGAAGATCTGCATGATAGCAATAGGATGCATATGAACACTGGGAGGAAGTTGTGGGAAAACGTCACGGGGAGAGTACCCAATAAGCAACAGTAATTTCGCAGTTCAACAGGAGAGTGTAGACGACGGTGCAAGGCTTCTAAAAAAATTAAAACATGTACAAAGCTTCGACACCAAGTCGAATTTTATTGATAAATCTTTATTTTCATTTAGCCCCATCCGCCCCCTTCCCTCCATCGCTGCCTAGCACTAGATATAACTTGCACCAGTCAACTACTATCAAGATCTTAGTAACCAGGATTCCATTTTTCACATGCTGGAGCCGACAAGTTAACAATGCCCGAGTTCCATCTACAGTTCAGAACGCGTCAGTGTTTATCCGCTGCACAAGAATTATCTACTCTTTCAACAGCCTCCATGGTAAAGCGCTGTGTGGCATGCCCCTCAAAACAGTTAAATACATTTGAGACGTCCGTAATGTAACCTCCACCCTGTTAATAGGGAGTATAGGGACCTTAAGCAACGACGATAACGGCTGTTAGATAGTTTCTTTGTCTTTGTTAGTCATATCCATTTGTCACTTTTATATTCTCGTAAAGGTAGACGAATTGTAAAATATTAGAAGCCTTAATTCTTGAAGCCGAACGAAGATCAAGCTAGTTTAGCTTTAGGTTCGGCGTTCTCTTCAAAACCTTAAACTTGAGCTTTTCGCGTTCTGTTTTTCAAGATGACAGTTGAAAGCCACCCAGGTTGTATTCCAGGGTGTGGTCATTGTATCCAGTAATTAAGTGCACTGTTTTGTGCCGTTCTCGTTGATGTTCCTGTCGTCGTTGCTTAAGTTCCCTTTTAAGAAACTACAGCAGCAGCTACGCCACGGAGAAGTCACAGCAAAACAAAAGGCTTAATTACAGAAGACAATCCACTTCATGTGAACATGCACCAAGCGGAGCACCTGGCCACCGTCGCGTATAAACTTACAACGTAAAACACGCTGATTTGGGTTTTCTGGAGTACGTGCAACATCAGTATGAAAATGCCGTATCAGCATCTTAAAATCCCTAATAACCAGTTGATGACGTTCCGGTTTGATGATATTTTCCTGGTGCATTTTATCAAAGCTGGTTTAAAGAGTTTGATGATGTTTTGCTGCGTATAAGTAGAGTGAATCTGTTCGAAAGCCTTCATCTTTAGGCTGTGAGAGAGGCTAGGGGCACGGACGCAGAGTTCGAAAATTATTCCACCGGGGAACTTGACGCAAAACGAAGTATTGAAATCGATTAAATTCATTCAGGGATCCGGAAATCGAACGGAATGTTTTCTACCAAACTCTGGGGCACGAGATAATAGCTTGTGCTTGCTTTCAGCCCCTTTCCCATAACTTTCCTGAACGTCTTGCCTCGTGTTTAATATCATCGCTGAATCAGCATTTGTCCATGCGAAAAGCTGGCATAAGACCACATAACGAGCTCTCTTAAAATGAGGAATTCACGGCGATCATACACAATTAATGTTGAAATCCAAATTGCTTGACTTTTCATAATTTTTTGTTTTGTGAAGAATCCCGGAATGGATTTAGAAATGTTGAAAGTACATTACTTATCCCGGTTTCCGCAACCCGACTTCAACAACGAGAAGTCAGTGCCCTGGGAAAAACTCGCCACTTCTCACGGTACCCAGTCCCCCTGTTTATCACGAGAAGCCAGTGCCCTGGGAATCACTCTCGCCATTTTCAATGTACTCAGCCCCCCTGATCTATCGTTAGGACTTCGGCACCGTCATCTGTGATCAACACGGTATGTTCAAACTGGGCAGTTCTGAAATAGTTTGAAATAATTACACATTACAAAACTAAACCTGGACAAGTTATAGGAGCAAATTTTTATTAAAACAGTGGAACCCCGATATAACGAAGTGCCAAGAAAGTTACTTTACCTCATCGGGTGGAGGGGCAAGTTCGCTATGAACGAAACCTCATTGTTACGATGTTTTGCAAAACGTTCGTTTTCTTGAGGTTAAAGAAAAAATCGCAGACAGAGGAGGGTCGACCGTGTTGTGCAGCTAAGCAATTGAATTAATTGAAGCAGCAACAACATTGCACAACATCGTAAGTTGTTCATTGGATCAACAAGAACCATTCAACTACCCACACAGGTGTAGATCGGTTAGAGCGCATGCAGCCTAGAGAACAAGCGGCCCCAGTTTGACCCAAAGTCTGTTTCGATTGTAACTTTTATTATACTCTTAGTAAATGGGGTTTTTTTAAAAAACAACAACTATTGACTGCGTCGGCGGGTAGTTAAAATGTATACTGAATAAAATCAACCAAGGGTTGACAAAATCAGTTGATTTTGTCAACCCTTTATTATAAATGTTTTTATAGTTATAGTTGAGCGTACGTTTTCAACCTGAAGCCTTGGCCCGTTGAAGGACGTTATTGATTCATAATAAATTACTGTTATCCCAGCCAAAGTTTTGGTCCCGATCGCAACTTTAACCCCGATATAACGAAGTTCCTACTAATGAAGTTGATAATTAAGACTGATAAAATATATTTATATGTATTTATATACCGGGGCTTCGATATATTTGAGTTTCCTTATTTATACCGGGATGTCGTTGTGTCGGGGTTCCACTGTAGTCGGCTAGAGTACATATGTAACTCCAAAGTGAGCCAAAGAACTGACTTACAAATGACTTCCAACAATGCATGCGGAAATTGCTATTCCGATATTTCGAATGGTGCTCATTGACTGCTGATAACAAAATTCCAGGAGTTTTTCCAGGAGTTTTTCAGGGTAGAAAATCTATTTTTCCAGTACCCAACCTCAAATTCTCTCTCGGCAAAAACAAAGCGATATCAAGTAATTTCTGCCATAGTAGCAGCAACTGGTATATAAATGTATTGTCTCATTTTACATGCAGCAACGCAATGAACTTTTCAGTTCTTGAAGACCTTTATACTTAGTTATACACCATCATCAACGCAATCTGAGCAACACAATATCAGTCTACCTAGAGTCGAGAGTCTACATAGAATACAAAAAGTGCCATTATGAGTCAGATGCTTCTGCAGGTTTTGGTTTGTTTGTAAAGCTTTCGAAAATATTTCCATAAAATGCAGGAGATTTTCAGGAGTACAACTACAAGGAAATTACCTCTATTTCCAGGCGTTTTTCAGGGCCCTGGAAGAAAATTTCAAAATTCCAAGAGTTTTGCAGGAATGGTGAGCACCATCATTTCAAAAATGTGGTGTAATTCTCTTCTTGTCTTCTTCAATAAAACAATACATTTACAATACAAGTTCGCTTTAGTAACATACTCAAGAATGTTCATACAATGAGAAATTAGCACCACAGATACATGAAACGGTAAACGTGAACTCGCCTTTTTACCTATGTAATAGCGTCCGTTTTTTGCGTTAGCTTCACAGCTTCAAACTTGCAACATGGCGGCGAAGCAGACGTGAGTAAAACTCAGTAATCATCTACACTTTTGAGATACTAGTGCCAATGACTTCGAAAGTATGTTACGGGACACCTTCCTTTGAACTTTACGCAATTTACACGTCGTACGAAAAAGGAGTCATCGCTGTTCTGCAAACATCCGAGCATTTTGACGGTTTTCAAAATCTTAACTTCATTTCGCCTCATGCATCATGAAGGAGATGTTTTACTGCTGTTTGATACGAAGTACAAATTATACTCGTTGGATAATAAAGGAAAATACTTCACTTAGACCACAGACGCGAAAATGCGTATCGTAAATGTGGTCATATTTCACGTTCGCGTTACACGTATACGTGGTGCTGAATCTCTCTAATACTGACTGACGTTACTTTTACCTTCCATCATCTACAGTCACAACTGTCCAGTGGTCTTCCAAGAGGTGCACTTCGGCTTCTCCCTCACATAAAACTGGTTCTGTGTCAAAGTCAATGTACTGTAAATCAGTTAGGCAGGATATAAAATCTTTATCTGCAACTACAATCTGTATTAATTATTTAATCATCAAATTGCAGAGTTTAATTCCTCGGTCAAAAACGTCGCAAAATACGACCGTTCAAACTATTATATAATCTGCTTGCATTCGCTTACAATATACACTTAATGGCTGGTCACAAGGGAAACATCTGTTTTGCTTCCTGAGAATCTCGACTGATTCGAAGGAAATAAAACAGATGTTTCCCGAAGGAGCAGTCATTAAGTGTTTTGTTATGTAGCATAAACAAAATAAACCACAATTATTGAAGGGACAGACCGGCGGTGACGCTTTGTTTATGTTTTGGTTTCAGCA
>JANSTR010112091.1:0-12061 GCA_025434805.1 Antipathozoanthus remengesaui | reverse complement strand
AAGATGAAGACTATGTACAGCACTGGTGCAAAAACACAACCCTGTTTGACGCCGTTTTTTACTTCAAAGGGCACAGACTCCTGATTACCGTCGATAACGTGGGGCTGCATTCCCTCATGGAAAGAGCGCAGTATGTTCACTAGTTTGTCGGGCAACCTGCTTGTTTAGGATCTTCCAGAGGCCGTCGCGGTTTACAGAGTCGAATGCCTTTGTCAGATCCACAAATATCAGATAGAGGTCCTGGTGTTGTTCCCGGCATTTCTCTTGCAGCTGTCGGCATTTCTCTTGCACTGGCGAATATCATGTCAACAGTACCACGCCTGGTCCTGTAGCCGCATTGGTTCTCCGGTTGAAGGCTCTCGGCAAGAACGCTGATTCTGCTGTTTATTATCCTCGCCGGAATTTTCCTAGCAATGCTAAGTAGTGAGATCCCACAATGATTGTTGCAGTCTGCCCGGTTACCTTCGCGCTTGAATAGGTGCGTTATGGTAGCATCTTTGTAGTCCTGCGGAACTGCCTCTGCTGTCCAGATGGTTTCAAACAGATGGTGTAAACTCTTCACCAGATCGGGACCCGCGTACTTGAAGATCTCCGGAGCTAGGCCATTGGCCCCTGGCGCTTTGCCATTCTTCAACGCACTGATAGCACTGTTTACTTCCTCAAATTGGATTGATGCAGCAAGTGCATCGAGCTTTGGTTGCTGTGGTATCTCCTCGAACACGGGGTCGTCGACAATCGAGGTCCTGTTCCATACCTGCTTGAAATGCTCAGCTAAGCGTTGCACAATCGCAGATGGTTCAGTCAACGGGGCATTTCCGCTGGCATCCTTTACCACTGTGGCACCTTTAAAACTGGGACCATGCACGGTCTTAAGCTTCTGATAGAAGGCCCGAGTGTCGTGTCGATCGGCTGCCTCCTGAAGCCTCCTGGCCCGGTCAGCCCACCAGTCTTCCTTTATCTTTCGAATTTTGGATTGTGCAAGATGTGATTTATGCAGCTGATCCAGTATTGTGTGAATTGTCACATCATGATGATCGAACCAATCGTTCCGATCTCGATGCCGCTTTCCCAGAACAATTTCTGCGCCTTTTCGTATGGCCGCCTGCAGCGCTTTCTACTCTGCCTCAATGTCGCCGGAAGCGGCATTTATCTCGATACTGCGCGCTTGGAGCTCTGAAGAGATCACCTGGCAACAACAGTGAACGGAGTTCTTCACTCTTCAATTTCGAAACGTCGAGCCGTAGTGCCCTGGTGGATTTCGTAAGTACTTTTGGTGGAATCTGCAATTCCGTCTTCACCGTCACAAGCCGATGGTCGGACCAGGTGGTTGTATGATGGATAGCCCGGGTTAGGTGAACATCCCTTCGATCCCGCTGCCGCGCAATGGCGTAATCCAGGACATCCAAGCTGTCTTGCGCGATGTTTTCTGTTGGAAAAGCGTGTCTGTAATGACCAACCCATAGGCTGCACAGAAACTGAGAAGTAGCGTCCCGTTGGAGTTTTCTGCACCTACGCCGTGTTGACCAAGGATGCCCTCCCATGCTGCAGCATTTCGACCTACTCGAACATTGAAACCTCCCAAGATCAAGATCTTGTCTTCCGGTGGAATGGAGGAGACTGTCCGTGAGAGGATTTCGTAGAACTCCTCCTTGGCGTCGTCGTTGGCTCATAACTGTCATATGATGGCCGTTTGCCAGGCGGATCCGCATGGTCATCAGTCGCTCGTTGATTTCTATTGGAAGACTGGCCAGATGGTTTAGAAGAGACGTACGTACTGCGAAGCTGACACCAGCTAGTCCTGACTGCCCTTGGGACTCATCAGATAACTGTGTCTCGCTCAAAGCTGCAAAGTCGATATCCTGCTGTTTCAGAACTCGGGCAATGATGACAGTCCTTATCTCGATGGTGTTCTTAATGTCAATCATTGTCCGAACGTTCCAAGCTCCAAACGTAAACAACTTTCTGTAGTATTTGGTTTTGTGTTTTCGACCGCATTATCGGATGGCCAGCTGACTGCGGTAAGCCAGCGAGCCGGATGGAGAAGAACCTTTTTAGACCATATTTTCTAGGCCCTTTCCCTGATCGGGGGGAGCAGGCTCTCCGTGAAAACGGCTGCTTCGTCACACTGACAGGACCGAGGGCTGCAGTCATCTCCGGGTCTACAGTCAACGATCATCTTGGTCAGCACCGCCTGCGTGCGGGTTCGCAACTAGAGGCCTCCAGCAACACTCCTTTGCCTGCCTCTGTCACCACTCGCCCATCGCCGCAAGGATTTTAGTTTGGCTGCGGGTCAGCCTACACAGAGTATAGTGGGGAGAGCATGTGCAGCCCTCTCCCCACTCCCTCTTTACTACCTGCTGCGACAGCCAGGTCTCGCAAGGAGCACGTGACTGCCACGGACAAGAGTGCAGCCGGCCGGCCTGAAGCCTCCATTATGACGAGACCTAGCCCGAGTTATAAACCAGTTGCCGGCAGTCACTGGTGCTATTTATGAATAGCAGTGTACACGATGGCCGTTGGTCCATATGGGCTCATCCGCCCTTTGACAGGTCTTGGTTTTTATTCCTGCTGGATGTCATGATGCCCTCCTCACCAGCACAAGCTGGTGGGGGTGATTTAATTGCAGAATACAATAACCACACGATGGAAATGCAACCAGCTGGACACTTTTCAACCGTCGTCGTAATAAACAGAACCTGAAAAGCTCAAGTTTGCGGTGTCGCCGGAACATAAACTAACATGATCTTCGTTCGGCTTCAAGAATTAAGGCATCTAATTTTTACTATTCGCCTACCTTCACAAGAACAAAAAAGAAACAAATGGATTTGACTAACAAAGACAAATGAACCAGGTACTTAAAAATCTGACAGCCTTTCTCGTTGACGTTCCCGTGGTCTCGACTATCTAATGCTCAGAACTGATAGGCGCACACCATACAGGAAATCAGAATTGACCGTAATAAAAAAAATGGCGACTGGTACATTTACCCATAATTCCTAGCGCGTGAAAAACATGAAAACACTCATAAAAACGTACAGAAAGGATTTAAAAATTTCAAACCTAGCATACACAATCTTGTTAGTGCATGGACACATTTGGCAAATAATAGTCTTCCAAGTGCAGCTATTCGCTGAGTTTGGCTCGCAAGGCATTGTGGTCAAATGTACAGCCGCCATCTTTTTTGTTACGGTCAATTGTAAGTTCAATGTGCATGTAAGACTTAAGCTAAAGACTTAAGACTTTGACTGTAGGGTCAATTGGCAATGCAAAGTATAGCAGTGAGAACATGGTATTTTGGAAAATAAGTCAAATTTGTTTCGTATTTCTTTCCCTTACGCAACATATAATTATGGCAAGCAATGAAAGGTTTTGAAACCCATGAGACTATCTGGAAGCTCCAGGCAAAGGCTTCTGTTATTCTTGTAGAGTTTAAATCACCTATCACCATGGAGCGATGAGTATAGCGAATGCTTCTCCCAAGGGCCACAGAAAATTGTCAAGTGCCTACCTCACGGCTGCATCCATCCTCCCCCACCCGGTTTTACATTGATAGGTACAGTAAAAAACACAACAAAAGCTTTTACACAAAAGCATAGGCGTGTTTAGAACAGAACATTTTTGCATTTCTCACTGTTGGTGCCAGATCAAATCTTCAATTTTCGTTATTTAGCTACCATTTTTGCTTGAAAAGACCGGAGTTTTAACATTTTATTCCAGTGCATCGTCTTGCAGCCTGTTAACGGTTGCACATAAAAGATCAAGCTTTGGCATGTGAGTAGCTTATGTATAGCTAATTACTTTTCATAACAACAATCAAGTTTTATTTAGGTACTGTTGCTATGGTAACAGGCGTTTCACAACTTGTCCGCCATTTTGGCCGCCATCTTGGATTTTTCAATTTTTTTTCAGCAAAACTTTAGCAAATTTTCTTGAAATTAGCAGAAAAAATGTTAAGAATAGAGTGGAAAAGAAGAATTTAGAACAAATTTTGTTAAAAGAATGATAGTTTTCATTTTCAAACTCTGATTTGCATAATTAATTTCGCATAAATTATAAATGATGACGTCATCCAATTAACGTCAAATGATGCGCTCGTTATTGAACTACAGGTACTGAAAGTTTTGTTTTGATTGCTTGAAAAGCTGCGATTTTTAGGTCGGAAAAACTAGGGGAGGGGTCAATGGGGAATGTGGGTGCGCGCATGCGTGCACCGAACGTTGCAAAACTAAGTAGCAATATAAACATGCGCAGAAAGTGAGAGTAGACAAAAACAATCCCTTACTATTGCTGCAGGATCGGTCGTTGGTGCAATTTGTGACGTCTATTCTTCCCACTCCTCCCTCTCCAAGTGGACAAGCTTGGTCATTTTGAGATAACTTGATGCATGTCCGAACACGTGATCTGACACCATTCCCTTCACAAGTTACTGAGCATGCAGTCCAAGAAGACCACTCTGTCCATCCATTTACTGTCCATAAACGAAATTAAGACATCAATCTAAAATTACGGATCTATAGAACGAGACCGAGTCTTGCGATTTACTAAGCAATAAAATCGTTATAAATGCGTTGTAAACTGAGGATTCTGTACTCAATACCACTCCGTATCAGGAAAACCACGCATGACAACATAATATCAGTAAACGTGTGCCGTGGTCGGCCGCTACTCTTTATTTTCTGAACCCAACCGCGTACAAAATACTGGTGCCACTACTCGGATATGAAAAACCCCTAAAAACCCTTGTAGGGAAAAGTTGGGGAAAGTATCCTCCAGCCCGGGGCCAACGCCCTATATGCAGTGCACTGAGTCTTCTGAAGGCTAAGGAATCACAACTTCTACATCGCACATACAACAATTGTCGAAGGCACTGCAATTGTGCTACGTACAATCAGTACAATGACAAAAGACCGATAACCAGTTTGAGTGTTCATAAACGAGCACCTGTGTGCAAGTCACACAAACTCACAAGAATTGCTATCTATTTATACAACAGTACTGTTTAACAGCAATAAATGTAAGTTTGAGTCTCAAGTAGAGTAGCGACCGAGAGGTCGACAAACTGAAACTACAACTCTTATATGTTAGCATAATTTCACAGCTAAACTTAGCATAACAGCAAAACCCATTCTTAACATGCCAATCACACTCTCAAGGAACTCCATTACAATATCGCACAGAATATCAGTTCTCTTCTAATGCTTTGCAAATGCTGAGAATTTACGATTCTTGCCAGTTAGAGCACAGGCAGACCAAACTCACAGTATGTATTTTGTGCATGTGGTCGGCCGGCCGAGTTACATTGCGTGATTTTTAAGACTTTGTATGGGGATAAACTCGATTTCTGAAAATTATTGGACATTGCTATGAATTACGAAATGAAGTTGACTTACCACTTGTTTATTGTGTACTTTTGTGTTCTGTGTAGTTTCGGGCCATTTGGAGTCATTTGACGCCATTCATCGCCCGTTCGATTTCCCCAGTAAGTAAAAAAAGAAGGCAGGAAACTTGGTCCAAGCTGATCGGACCGTCGAATCCACATAATCAACCCCTGCTCAATATCTCTTCGCGAATCACCGCAAAATCGACATATTCTTAAGGCCCAACAAACCCTCCATAACATTACGGCTGGCAAAAAGCTGTTTGATCAGGCAAAACCTGCATTTTCAAATCACAATTTCCAATCTGGATGACACTGCCATCCTTGGTACCTCCGGAGCATGAACGGCCATTGAATTCAAATTTCATGCGGACGAGGTTGCCATTTCCTATTGGACCATTCAGATCAGAATTGAAAGGCCGTTGAATTACAAAAATTCGGTGGCACGAATGAACCAATGAAAATTTGAAGTCAACGGCTATTCTAGGGCGTACGGAGCGTCGAAATAATCCCTTCTATACTTTTAAGGGTTAAAATGTATTATATTATGTATAAAGAAATAGATAGACAGGCAGACACAGAAGAGTGACTGGATGTATGGAGAGATAAAGAAACAGAGATAGATGAGGTAGATATGTTAGATATGTTATACCAACCAAGTCTTTCACTCACTCAGTTACTTACTTTCTTACTTACTGTACATCTACATATTTACCTGCTAACTTATCTATACTCACTATATTACTTATACCTTCACTTCCCTTACGTTTTAGCAGGCAATATGAAAATAGCTAGCATGAAATTGTTGTCATTTAAAACTTTCGACTTACCTAAAGGACGGTATTCACACGCATAAAAACCCTTTCCGTTACATGGATAATTTTCCCATTTTCCATTACTAGTCCAAATTTTAGCACAAGCTCTTGATCTGGGGTAGTCTTTCTCCCAATAGGTATAACTCGGCAATGAACCATTAGGATAAACATAACCTCCAAGTGTGAAGGACAATCCTAACCAGTATGTACCCTTCTTGGCCAAGACTATCTTTTGTACAAAGTCGTTGGCACGCTGGTTCGGGATGTTTATTGCACTACTGTTCTGCTTTGCACAAGCTGCCTGCGCACTGATTTTGTTGAGTTTTCCATCTAGAGCGAAACTTTTATAGCAGGTCCCTCCGAAAATGTGCCAATGGGGTTTGCAGGTAGAGAGTTCTGAAAAAAAGAATAAACACAATATACTGAAAATTACAATGAAAACTGAAGGTGTGTGTACGCTAACTAACTGGCTATGGTATGTATAGTCTAAAACGCCTTAATTGTGTGAGTGAAAATAAATTCTGATAACGTGCAAGTAAGTTGATCTCGGTTATTAGGAACTACCTTAACCATCATACGTGCAAGGTATTTATTGCAAGAATTTAAACCGAGGGGAGTGAAATTCTTTTTCTCTCTAGGGTTTGGTGTTGCAATAAGAGAACTTTTGAATACCTTTTATTCCTTCTTGCTATCAACACCTAAAATAAGGGACCACGCAGCAATTTTTAGATTGGGTAGAGCGCCGGAGACGTGAGTATCCCACGGGAAAATTTTGAAAATCTGAGCTTCTAATATCCCTAGAAATACATTTCAAATTGGTAATTGGAAAGCACAAACAAAAAAAGTGAGCTTTTTCTAAACTTTTTCTTTTAAAATTTAATACGGACTTTTTAAGGGCACATGCGGCAAAATTATTGGGGGGGGGCGTGCACCCCCTTGCTCCGCGGTCCCTGAAAATGATCATCCAAACTGATAATTTTATAACAAACCTTTTGTAAATATTATATGACTTTGAGTTTTTAAAGGAAATCTGCAGTAAGAAATACTTTCCTGGTCATGTACGCGGGAAATCCGTCCCGAGCGTAGTAACGTCAAAATTCTGGTTGGCGGCTTCCGTAGACAAAATGTCGAAATGCTTTTACTCGGTTCAATGTCTGTTCTCGTTTATGCGACAGTTTTCCAACTCTGAAATTTCACACTACAAATCAGTGCAGCAATGTCGTTTAGTTGCCCGGTGTTTTACTTTCACTGCAGGTTTCCTTTAAAACTTTTCACGAGCGCATAGTCTGACAAATGCAAAGTTAAAGCAAGGTAACACCTGATAGTACGTGATAGAACTGATAAACAGTCAATAAGCAAAAAGTGATAGTGTTAAAGTTACACCAAAACATACTTGTAAACGGCTTTCATCCATCTTATTTCGCAATGCTAATGTTAACGCCGAAATTATAGTTAGCATTGTCTTATGAATGTCTCGTCCCTACTGCTTGGACATTCGAGGATTAAAAGACATACCAGCCTTTATCAGTAAAATGGTAATGGTCATGCATCATGGTCAATTGCGACACTAAATAAATCATTCTTTGGCTATTATTGGAACCGCTTGAAAGTTTCTAACCATGTTAATTTTCAACTTATCGAATTAGACTACAAATAATGGTAATATGACTGAGTGGAGTCCAATTCGGTCTGTTATCATTACGCGTGATTAACAAAATTGGATGAGCGCGAATTGGACGAACACAAAGTCCTATTACCAGTTTATTATAATAATTACAATTTCTGAAAACTAAACTGAAAGACGATATCTTTGCAGATAAAAACACATTTTACTAATCTCCATAACATTTGTAATGGCAATGAGTGGAATCCATTTCTGTCTGTTATCACTAAGTTGTTACTAATTTGTTAGAAATCCTGATAGTTTTCCAAGGCAATTAGGGAAAAAAGAGTTCAGAATGGGTCAATCAGATTTGAGGAAATTGTAATTATTATAATAAGACATATCAACTATGGTATGTCCCTTTAGTTGACAATACTTGTTAGGTTTCCTTAGAAATGACGCCATCTTTAGAATCCAGTAAGTTGTATTAAACTATAAATGTACAAGTCTCACCATAACAATTAATTCCATCTCCACTGTATCCCTTTTTGCATGAACATCTAAACGATAGCACTGTGTTTGTGCACGTTGCAAAAGGGTGGCAGTTGTGCTTACCCGAAGTGCATTCGTCCAGATCTTAACAGAGGGAATTATAAACCATTAAAAAATAATCAAATCATAGTTTATTTACCACACAGTTTTATGATTTGTTCGATATAATTATGGGGAAATAGATTACAAAGCCACATGGGTAGTGCCTTATTGTATAAAGTACATTATTGTATCGCTCCGTTGTAAGGTACTTTATCTACCCGCCGACACAGTTAATAGTTTATTTTATTTTTAATTATTAACACTGTGAAATAGCAATGCCGATAACCAATACGCATTTCGCATCCCTTTTCCCTCCAGAATATCGTTATAGTACCATGTTGCAAAATAAATTAAAATGCCTGTTCAACAGAATATACAATCTTGTGGATCAAATGTGCAGGAAGATTCGACGCGATCTATTACAGGCTATCTGTGATGAATCAAATATCAAGAGATTTCGCAGTGACACAATCTTTCTGCTACATACAAAAATGCAGTAATTAACAAATAGAACAACTGTTACCGTGCTCTCCCGTTTCTCCCAGTGGAGAAAGACGCTGTTTGAGGAGCCATGCGCTCGCACAGACACACTTTTTCCGCCATTTTTTAAATGTAACGCTCTCTTCACAAGAGCTCCGTGACGCGATCCATATTTGGATGAAAAAAATTGATTGGTCGGGAAAGTGTGCCAGCATAAAACCGAGCTTATACGCTTCTAGTCTTATAAGCTTCTGATCAAATCTACATTATAACACACAGTAAGTAATATGCTAATAAGTGCCGCGAACCTGTAGGCATATCAGAAGAGTGATGGAATTAGAAGTCCGGTACTGATGTAGCAAAACAGCAAATAGCAAATATTTCAATCTTTAGGCGCTAAAATGATATTGCTGCCAAGTTTCGTGTTGAACCCTCCAAAACTCTCGAATATCTTGAAAGGGTAAGAGCACTAACTGCATTGCATTGTGGGTGAAGTTTGTTTCTTTTATATAGCCAGACTTTAGGAGATTGTTTAACATTAATATTTGTGTTAATTAATGTTTAACATTTACTGTGAAAAACATTCATTTTTACAAAGTTTTTTGCCGATAGTTTTTTTTTATTATAATCAGTTGCCTTGATATTCAGTACTATGTCTGAATTCATTGAGCGGAAGTTACGGAAAGCGGAAGTTACGAATAGCGGAAGTGTAATTTCATGTGCGTCATGTGTGACGTCACACAGCACGAGGTGAGCTGAACTTGAGAGAGTCGCCATTTTTGTGACAGCCCAGCGCGTGGGGCAACACAGTGTAAGACAGGATGTGAATCTTTGCGAGTACTGTGAGGGCGAATTACATGTTTGTTTTGAGAATTATTTGTTTGGGCGCTGTTATCTCGTTGTACCGCGGGGTGGACGGTATAATAATGATATGGAACCGAGCATAACCTCTCTCGGTTAAACGCAAACAGGCCACTAAAAACTCGCACAATTTGGTACTAAAATTAGTTGTGTGTAAGTTTTGGGATCTTAAGTTCCGGAACATACACATTGTTTCAGTTTTGCTTGTAGAACAATTGCGTTCTCGTCTCTCATGTTTCTAGGTTCGAACAAGAAACGAACATCGGGAGGGTCGTTGTGAACCAACAGATCCTTGCATAACTTTAAGTGCCTTTGAAAGAGATTATGGTAACTGCTCCCTTTCCTTTTCATGACCTCCGTACACAGCTCGTCGTCACATTCTTCGTCGCTTACATGTACTTACCTGTTATCTGACTCAGAATCACTTTCTCCACTGCCATCTTTGCTATTAGAGTCAGTGTTCAAACACAAATTTCCTACCATGTACGAAACGCTCGATATTGAATCGCTTGGTGTTTCCAGTAGAACATTTGCCACGTGCGGGAATTTAGTGCAGTTGCACACCATCTTATTTAGGTCGAGCCTTGGCATTGTAGTTAGGCCATCAGCCGGCCTTTCTACCGGGCAAACTGCAGACATATTTGAGGAAAAGACACCAAGTACGAGTACTGTAGACGTAAATTATTTAAGTGCAATGGTGATCAAAGAGTGTTTGAAACGCTCCCTTTCCTTATTCTGAATAGGGTTAACATTTGATAGGATTGTCAATTGAGCAAAGATGGCTCAGATAAGGCTGATCAAGTAACGATATAAATGCAGTCATTTCCATAACTGCATAAAGATCGCCATTTATTTTTGGGAATTTTCGAGAATTTTTAAAATCCAATAAGACAGTGACAATTATGTTTTATTCCTATATTTCAGCTGCAAAATGCCATATAAAAAGTAAAACAGGATAACTTTTTTCAAGAAAAACTCAATATTAGGATCCGACATAATACTCAATTAACTTCTTAACTTATGTTTCCAAACGCCTTCCGTCATCTGCCCTTCCATGTAGTATCGATTTAATTTCTGCATGCCTCCTAACTGTATAGATGATTTGTGTTTGGTGTCGCATTGTTTTCTTTCACAAATAGTTTGCCTTCGCTTCAAAGGTTTTGTTCAGTATCGATATGAATTTGCTGTCTTGCAAATTTTCTATTTTCAGTGCCATAGCAAGGGGTAGTGCCGGGGGGAGAGGGTGTGCCCGCCCAGTTTTTTGCCCAATTTACTACTTTTCATAGAAACAATATATTTGATGTGATAAAAATGTCTTACGTTTAGATAATAGCCCCAAATCTGAGAAAAACGGGAAATATTTTTACTAGTTTTAAACATTCTGATTTTGTTTCCAATTGTGTTTAAAACCCAGGAATTGCGTTTTCCGACAAACCAACTTTCTAAAGGACCTCCCTAGAAGGCGCTTGCTTACCCCCAGTTTCCCATGGCTTGCTACGGCCTTCATTTCGGCTAAGTGGAGCATAGGTTAGATGGAAAATAATGACTGATCTAATTCCAGTCAATACTCTTAGAGTTAATGCTTGGCCTTTCTCTATTTTCACGTCAGCGAAGACGTTTCGCATAATTTCACTCAATTTCGATGCCGTTGGACTTCTGTTTTAGGTCCACTGCAATTTTACTTTTTGAATATCATTTCTCAAACTTTCCTCTCAGTTGCTCTGTTTTTGCTTTCGCTTGAGCATTTTTTTTGCTCAATTTTATTCTAACTGCTCGTTGTCTAAGTCCGAATTTGGACTAGAAAAAATCTAAAAATTTTGGGCTTCTTCCATTTTAAAGCAAAATCTCAAGAGTTCAAACGTTCACCACAGAACTACAAAGTGACGAACAAAAATTTGCGCCAAGTCTGAAATTGCCCCAGGTTCCAACTCTTCAGCAAGCGCGCGGATTTCGAGACGGCGCTAAGAAGCTTTCCTTGTCGAGAGGGAATTCCATTGTATGATTCTGAGAAATAAAGGTTTAAAGGTCATAAGAAAGAAAATGTGCGGCTGTCTTGCTTATTGAATGGCTATGATTCAAGGAAAATCGATCAAGGTGATAGATTGGAGGTGAGACAATGTTTGTATGCTTTGAGAATTTGATGCCTGAATTATGACAAAAACCATTGTAACGCATGGATCGTCCATGAAAACGTCTTCGCGCGCTCTGACTGGCTACTGACGGCAGAGCTGTCAAATCGAAATCATCGATCTGGATAGCATAGCATAGCATAGCATAGCATAGCATAGCATAGCATAGCATAGCATAGCATAGCATAGCATAGCATAGCAT
>JANSTR010111981.1:0-12064 GCA_025434805.1 Antipathozoanthus remengesaui | reverse complement strand
GCAAGAACACATTTTTTGCTTTTCACATCCGGGTATGCGCGCGCGTAGGTCATTAACAATAAATCCGTAATGCCCGTTGGCATTACGGGAAATACAGACCTATCAAGAACCAATCAGAGCGCGCGTACTATCGTGGCCATATAATAAGTTCGAATACAGAAGCTTAGACATGCATGCAGTCTCATTTTTTGCAAACGCGACCGTGTTAGGAGATTTGAGCGCACGTGACGAAGAGAAAACAAAAAAATATATAGCTATTGTGAAGAAACGGCATCGTGTAAACCTCCCATTCAAGAAATGTTGTCATAACTTTGAAGCAGCTCTGCAACAGAACATGTTTTTCTCATCTTTGCGTGCAAAATGCCTTGGTTAATGTAACTAATCTGTAACAACAGGAAACTTTATTTTTCAGAGTGTGAAATTGAAAGGATGTCACAAAGTCGGTGAGAAGGGGTGAGATCCATGCACTTTTGGTTTCAAATAAAATTTCTATAAACGGAGCTGATTATGCCACTTGTTTAGTTTGGCTATCTTCGTGTTTGAATTTCCGCATGCCGCCATTGTGTGCTGCAGTACCAGGTCCCCTCTCATCAATTATCATGTTATTCACCAAGAGTGGACTGAAACCAATTTACGTCACATTTTAAAATTGCGGCGAGTAGGAAATTCGAGCTTTCATAAGCAACTTTCAAAAAGTAGCTACAATTGTTTGGTCGTCATTCTAATCATCACCTTCAACCTTACTACCATCATTATGATCATTAGCATCTCATCCTCATCAATATCATCATCCGTATTACCATCGTGATAATCATCACCATCATCATTATCACCATCGTCATAGTTGTCATCGCCATATCCATCATTATCACCATCGTCATAGTTGTCATCGCCATATCCATCATTATCACCGTCGTTAGCAATATTATTATCGTCATAATCATTTTCACCATGCATCATCATTAACATCGTCACTTTCATCATCAATATTATTACCATCGTCGTGATCGTTACTATCATCACCGTCGTCGTCATTGTCATCATCTTCGTCATAATCATGTCCATTATCATCATCACCATCATTAATATCGTCATCACTATCACCATCATTAACATCGTCATCCTTACCATTATCACCATCATCATCATTAGCAACGACATCCTCATCACTTTCATCATCAATATTATTACCAGCATCATGATCATTACTATCATCATCGTCGTTGTCAACGTCATTACCATCGTGATAATCGTGTCCGTCATCATTATCACCATCATCATCATTACCATCGTCATCCTCATCACTTTAATCATTAATATTATTACCATCGTCATGACAATTTCTATCATCATCGTTGCCATCGTAACAAATCACAGTTACATTACTTTTACAGTCTCTGGTGGCTCTTCAAGCAGTGCACAAAACTGAAGAACATAGATATCAGTGGAAATAAACGACTTTCAGGACAGGTTGGTGTAGTAATAACAAGTTGATTTAAACGAATTATCAAGACTTGAGCAAACGTGCATGAAATTAGGTGAATTGTGACCTTTTGTTAGCAACGAAGAGAGCCAGTTTTATCAGACTAGCCAGACCCACCCAATAGAAAAAAGCCCATATAATTGTATCGGAAAATTCACTTCCTGACGATGTTTAAAATACACGTAAATAATTTCAACATTAGTGAATTTCCTTTAATCGCACAGCAGGAATGAATCTCGTAAGTTAAGCTGATGGATGCCTTTGCTCAAGTTTCGCGCGCGAGATAGCCATTTCAATACACTGTCAACCAACTAGTGAACCACGACTATTTGGCGGGAAAGTTTGACCGAGCACGCGCGAGAAAGCCATTTCAACGCACTGTCAACCAACTGGCGAACCGCGACTATTTGGCGGGAAAGTTCGACCGAGCACGCGCGAGAAAGCCACTGTGTGGGAAACGTGTCTTTTCACTAACAATATTGTGTATGCTAGGCTTGAAGCGATCCTTTCTGTACGTTTTTTATGAGAGTTTTCATGTTTTTCGCGCTCTAGGGGTTATGGGTAAATGTACCAGTCGCCATCTTTTTGGTTACGGTCAATTTAATATCATCTGGAAATGGCATTTTGGGGGACAGAAAATTGTCCTACGAAAGTCATAGTATTGCCATACTATCTGTGTATTCCTTTCCGTCTGCAGTGTTTCTTCATGTTAACAGAAACCTGTGAAAGTCTTCACATGTGCGAGTGTTCTAAGGTGAGTATGCCTGGTTCAGTGATGCCTCGGTTTATCATCCAATTCAGTGACATGACTGGCAACTAGTGCTTTTCGCTACAGTGTATTGCTGGGTGTCACGCGACGTCTTGACGGCCATGTTAGTGGTCATTTAAGACTAAAATTTTAAAATCACTTTTTGTTTTGATGATATTACAATGGCCTGGGAGACCATTTTATAATTATACCATTTTTTCCCACCCACGTCTTTCTCGTCACTGTTGCACTCCTGATTGATAAAGTCCCTACTACAGTACTAGCACCACTGCCACAGCGTCGGTAAAATGCCACTGTCAGACCATAGCTGAATACATGTAATTATTTATCTCTGTTTCCTTGCGTTTGTACCATTCATGATATTCAGGTGATAGATTCTGGATTATCCTTAATGGTTTAACCTCAAGTCTATCAATTTCTTTGATTTATCAGCTGCATATATGCTTGTTTAATATCTCCGACATTCAGGTGAAAGTAACTGGATTATCCGTTATGGAAAATAAATGTACCTGTCTGAAGTCTATCATCTCTCTGAGTGCAGAGTTATCAGATCTTACTTGCATTTCGGTAATTATTTCTTTCTTTCCCCATGTGTTTTCACCATTCACGATGTTCAGGTAACAGATGCTGGATTATCTCTCGTGGGAAACAGATGCCGCAGCCTGAAGTCCATCAATCTATCTGAATGCACATCTATCACTGACGATGGGTTGCTTGGGCTAACAAAGGTAAATTGCAACGATTTTATTTCCTGATAACAATGTCAAACGTTACTTTTTACGTAAGAACCACATAGCAGAGATGAATCACACAAGCTGATTGGCTAATCAACCAATTGAGGAGGAAGTATTTAGCGTGGAATTGCACTAGTGCGTATTTAGCATGGAACTGCATTCAACTTGAGCTGCGCGCGCACGCCCTCAAACTTTCCCGCCAAAAGTTGTGGCTCACTAGTCGGTTGACAGAGCACTGAAATGGCTTTTGTGCGCTCGAAACTTTCTGGTTAGCAAAAGTCGATATAAATATTTTTAAATACACTCATTAATTTAACTTGCGAGATTCATCCCTGCTATGTGATTCAAGGAAAATTCACTGCCTGACTCGGGTATTCCCGGTTAAATTTCACTCAAAAAATCATATTGCACTCATCGCTTCGTGATTCGTGCAATATTATTTTTATTGTGAAATCTGACGTGGAATACCCTCGTCA
The DNA here is from genome assembly GCA_025434805.1 of Antipathozoanthus remengesaui. Lineage (NCBI taxonomy): Eukaryota > Metazoa > Cnidaria > Anthozoa > Zoantharia > Parazoanthidae > Antipathozoanthus > Antipathozoanthus remengesaui. The sequence goes on along the minus strand of JANSTR010111981.1, from coordinate 8,602 downwards.
GGGCAATGAATTTTCCTATAGTACTGACCGACCCAGAAACGAAAATAGGACTGGGATTGTCCACCCCAAACAACCCCAGAAAGCAACGTTACAAGTACTTATTTTAGATCAGCGAACAATACACAGTCATTAGTACAGACTGTGGTGTGATTCAGATAATTTATTTTCGTAATTGCATTTTTTCATGGATGAAATAAAGTCACACTTATTGTGCAAAAACAATAACGTTCGGACGATTGTTAATGATGGATTGTCTGAAACACTCAGTTGGACATTGCCTTCTGGGACCGTTTGAGTGGACAGACCCAGTCCTATTTTCGTTTCGGTCAATAGGAGAGCGCCACTGCTTTATCATCATTATTATTATTGTTGTTGTTGTTGTTATTATTATTATTATTGTTGTTGTTGTTGTTGTTGTTGTTGTTATTATTATTATTATTATTATTATTATTATTATTATTATTATTATTATTATTATATAAGGACACTTGTGTTGCGCTTTACAGTTCCTCAAGACATATTTAATAAATCTCTGTATTATCTGGCACTCCACCCTCAGGAAAACAAATTCATTCGATGGTGGCTCATCTGGATGCAGTAACTAGTTTGGCAGTGGACCCTAATGGTTTATATCTGTTGTCGGGAAGTAAGTAGCGTGTCTTGCTGTGTTTAATCGCTTATCGCACTTGGTATCCTTGAAGAGATCATTTTATCTGATTGTGTCTTGTCCCGTTATGTCGCTTCTATATTGCGACCCCATTGAAATGTTTTTATAACTTGAGAATTAGCAATTGTTACATGTCGGCAATTGGCTTATTGTTGAGAAATTGGAAATTGTCTAATCCATCATTGACTATAAAATCAGTGTTAGTTGTTGCTAATTGTTGTTGTCACTGCTATCACTGTTGTTCCTGCTGCTGTTATTGTCAGTTGTTGTTGTCACCGTTGTTGTCAGTTGCTGTTACTGCTGTTCTTGCTGTCGCTGTTATTGTCAGTTGTTGTTACTGCTGTTGTTGGCAATGCTGTTGTTGTTGTCAGTTGTTGGCAATGCTGTTGTTGGCAATGCTGTTGTTTTGCCAGTTATTGTTGCAGTTGTTGTTAGTTGTTGTCCTTGTTAGTGATTGTCGGTTCTTGTTGTAACCATACTTGTTAGTTGCGGTCAGTTGTTGTCACTGTTATTTCATATGTTATTGTTGCTAACACAGGTTTGGTCAACAGAATGTTTGCTAAAACATGTCTTTAAAACCTTTATTTTCTCTCCATCCACTTTATCGAAGCCAGTTGCAACAGCAATTTTAGGAGCATTTTGTAAAACAGTTGCAATTCCAGCACAAAGCTAGTTTAAGAATAATTCTGTCTTCTTCCAGACGATGGTAGATCAAGACCCGATAATACAAACACTGGGAAATGTTGGCATTTTACACATGGCTTTAAACAGTGTTCTTACCTCCATTTCACTACATTTCTTAGTTAGTCGTGCCGGAGGCAACAACTCTAGGTTTGCCCTCCATTCTTTTTTAGTTTTAGTTTTATTTTTGTTATTTGTGTCGAGCTCCTTCTGCGCATGCGTGAATCAGCGAGAGCTGTTGCCGTAGCAGAGTTGTTTGTGCATCCGCTTTACAAGCAGCAGGTCCACGGTTCGAGTCCCGGCGGGTGCGTCTCGAACTTTTTCTTTCTTCTTTGTTCTTCTTTTTACTTCATTATAGAATAGTATAATATTTTGAATCCGATCTCAGGAAAATAAATTGTCACACGCAATAAATGCATGCGTCGCTGTCCGGTGGGATGATTTCGTAGTATGTGTGAAGTCGCAAGTTTTATATTCAGTGCCAGGTGTATAATATTTTGCATTCCTGAATATCAATTAAAGGAGCGATGCTGTGTTAACGAAGAAACCGGCACGACTGTAGGCTACATGTAGCCTCTTTTTTGTAGAATGATATTATTTGTGATCATTACTGAGAGTGGTGGCTCCGATTCAGCTGCTTCTGCATGTAACCTGGCCTCCTCTAACTTGCATAACTTAACATAATTATTAAGGTAAAAAACTTAATCCCAGCTGGGAAATTTAAATTCGAGTAAATGATTTAAATGCACACACAAGCCTGGTATTGACAGAACTGTTTGTGATCTCACCAAATTTTATATTTTTTACACAGTTTGCCACTTGATATACATCACTTGAATTTTAATAGTAAAATTTATATTATTTTAATTTTTTAAATTTTGCAAGTTTATTGGGGATACTGACAATTTTAAGATATTCACATAATTTATTTATATATATATTCATAAATATGTCCTTCTTTTCTTCCCTATTATACAACAAAGTCTTCATTTACGGATAAGCAAGAAGATCACTCTACTGCTCTTTACAGACATGTTGGTGGATTTGTAAAGCTTCAGTGCAGAGTGGAACCTCCAGGAACTCAAATCAGATGGGAGAAGAACGGGGAACAGTTGGTATTAACCAAACATCCACACTTCAAAGTAATAACAAAATCACCTCGCAGGAAACTACATATAGTTGGCAGCCTACTGTTTGATGCTCAGCGAAATGATTCTGGAAGATATTCATGTGTTCTCCTGCCAATTAATGGATCATGGATAGTATGGAAAACCTGGGAATTACATGTACTAATGGGTAAGATGTATGAACATGTACAAATGAGTAGTTAAAAATTAACATGTATTGTTGAATTGTGTAAGTTACTGTTGGAAGTGTTGATGAAATACTAGATATTTTTTGCAATAAGTCTGCACATAATAATATAATAGCATTATTTTATTTGCTGATATATGTATACAGTGACCGACTTCTCATATTAAATGGTGGGTCCAGGGGTAATGGGTTTGAGCTTGGGTGACCATGCAGTGCCCAGATATACAATGTAACAGAATTCTGTATTGTGTGGAATATGTAAAGGAATTTCCCTTTTAATTAATAATTAACCCTTTCAGCCCCATGTATGCCACATGGCATACTGCTAAATTCTCCCAAGGTGTCTCCATAAACTTCTATTTAAGAAGGTTAGAAGAATTTTACTTTTCATCTTAGATTAATAACTAAAGATAGTTTCTTTCATATGAGCAATTACTGTATTCTCATAACAAAACATCATATTCTGTGTGGCTAATGTAAGGAGAAGATACATGTTGATTAACTGACTAAGGGCTGATCAAGTGGGTTAAGTCCCCTGAAGTGGAAGTGAATAGTTAGTGGTGGATATCGATATTTACTGAGTTGTTTATATTTTCACTACACATTAACACTCAGGAGAACAAAATTTTGTTTTTATTAGTATTTAATCCAAACAGAGTTAATCCCAGTTCCTCATTAATTTTAGTTTTCTAGAATTTCATCTTTCAAAATGGAGGTAAAATGAGATATCATTAAATGCATGTTCTCCTTTCACAAATGAATGAACAAAGGTGAACAGTGCAGAATATTCGCTGATTAGTTTTGAACCAGTCAGATTATAATTACCATATTATAATATACTCAAACAGTTTAATATTATAGTAGTACATATTGGCTGTTGGTTAAATCACCAATTGAATAAGATATCAGGGTTTTCAATAAGAAATCTAGTAGGTGGCAAAAGTTGAGGAGTAGGCGGATAACAGACGATGAGTGCCATTAGTGTGATCTTAGATAACCTTCAGTTTTCAATAGTTCTTTAACTAAAGTAGGTGGCAAATTTAAGTGGAGTAACTAGCAAAAATTGCCAGCCACCGGCTCTTATTGAAAACCCTCGATATTGTATCATTGCATGTGGATAATGCTACTGACAAATATTTTTATTAGATGAGTCAACATTTGCCACTCAATTTTTTTAGGAGAAATTCGAAAAGGTAGAGAAGCAGAGGATTGTGGCAGCAGTCAGGTATCTGCTAAAAATGGTAAGAAAATGATTTTAATTAGTATAATAAAGTTCAGTCTAGAATTATTCAATTAACATTTAATTAACCGCTGCCTGAAGGTAACGATTTTGTCAGGAATTCCTTCACAGTTCCACTACATTACACAATTCATCCAAAGAGAAAACCATATCATTTAGATCAATTTCCAGATAGAATGTCACAGGACCAGACTAGACTAATGGCTTTAACCCAAGGTAAATTCCCAGACCAATTTTGGATGCATGGTGCAGCAAAAGAAAGTCGCACAAACTTGTATCCTTGACCAGGACGGGGATTGAGTTGGCACTCAAAAATCTCAGCAGCTACCCAAATTTTGCAAATCTTTGAGAATGCGATGATAATTGTTTTAAGTGCAGGTATCGACAGAAGTTGCAACTACGTGGAATACAAGGACTGTAAGTCATTCCCAGGCAAACCAAGAAATGTTAGAATTTATCAAGGCTTGGAGAACAAGACACTGCCAGGTGTTTGGAGACCTGCGATTACGGTGGAGTGGCAACATCCTCAGTTTGGTAAGTGATACATATATATACTGTAGATAGTGGTTTTATTATAAAGAACAAACTTAATAAGAACATTGAGGAAGAAATTGCTCGAAAAATAAGAACAATATAAGAACAATTTGAGGTTGAATTTTTTTAATTAAAAAGATAAAAAAATAAAAATAAAAAATAGAAAGGAATAAATAAAAGGAACATGCATAAAAAAAGCATCAGACTGCGACAACAGTGTAATGCTAACGATTCTTTTTTTTTACACGTAGTATCACGCCATATGGAGTGGGTTAACCCCATCAGAGAACATAGAAAATTTAAGGACCTTTATAAACAAAATAAGAAGTCAACATTTTGAGCCTGAAATGGCCAAAAAATAAGAACATTGAGCCTGAGCTAAATTTTACTGGTTCTTAATAAAAAAAAGTGTAGCACATTTGGAAAGGCGCCAGTCTGCCATGCGGGAGGCTCAGGTTCTAATTATCCAGGCCAGACCAACACTCTTAAAATAATTGAGGGGAAGGTGCTGCCTTTGCTTTAACAACTCCAAATGGTTAGACCTTCGCGTCTTCTCGGATAAGGACATTAAACCGTAGGCCCTCGGAGATCTGTAAGTTCTCTGACAACCTTGGAGTGATATACTCTCCCCAATTAGTAGGGCTTATGCCTGGCTAGAAGATTGAGACTTAAATAAAGTCACTGACCTTTTGTTTGATTGTCCCTAGGGGCAATGGTAACCGCACTTATACAATTTACAATTTTTTGATGGCAAAAAAGACTACAAAACCAGTTAAACCTTACTCTTGTTAAACACAGAGCAATCCTATAAGGGTTTAGCTCCACCCCCTTGTTGGATACCACAGCAGATCGAACAAGAGATGATTAAAAGTAGACAGAGTAACGGTTGATCATGAACGGGATACATGTTGTAGTTTGGGTGTCTTTTCTGTACAGAAGAATCAAATAAACTCTCAATAAATACTTTTAATATATAAACCTAACTGTTGTATATGGCATATTGTGATATTTTTAACTCTTGGTCCTAATAATTTCAAATATGAATTTCAAATTTCGCTGGTTGGAAAGTGAAGAAGTCAAGCATAGCCGCGAAACTTTGACGCCATCACACCTAGTCAGTTTTCATTGATTATCAACCAATCGCATGCAACATGAATAACCGTGATTGGCAGGCTGAGAGTCTCAACCTTCTTGTATAGGATCGCTCTGTTTGTAAGAACAATAAGCACATGTTAGAAATTATTCACCCTTAACAAATTTACTTGTACTTGTTTAAAGTTATAAATACTTTAAAGCCTCAGATAATAATTATTAACAAGATACATTTGGCACATTGAGTTTGAACTCCAGGCGTAATTATCCTAAAAAGAAGTTTTTTTACTTTGCGTTGTATTTAAAACAACTAAGTAATGTTAATAGGACTGCCTGGAGTCCAGTTCGGTCTGTAATCATTTTGAGTGATAAAAAAAAATTTGATGAGGCTGATTTTATTATAAAAATAACAGTTTGAGAAAATAACTCATTTTCTGAAAATAAAATTTCCAAGATTGAATAATGGACAATTCGCTGTTTCTTAGTAACAGACCACGTGAACAGCTGCTCGGTCAAGTGCAATAATTGTCCAATAACAAGATATCCAATAATAGCATGCTGTTATCGGACAGTGTTGCTGCCTGATTCAGGGGAAAATTGAGTGTGGAACAAGCCAATCAGATTTGAGGAAATTGTTATTTTTATAATTAAAGAAATAATTAGGTTACAGTTATTAGTCTTGTAAATATTTCTAGTTAGAATTATTAATCTGAACACAAAATACAACTAGTGAGTATAACACAACATCAGAACAGTTTGCCCTTGAAGACATGCCCTACAGTAAATAGTTGCCTGGATGTCCTCATGATCAGTTTCATAACATGTGTCGCACCTTGTTTGCCTACAAAAATGCTTGCCAACTTTTATGTGGGCACTGTATGGTAGCTGGTCATTAGCAATAGATTCTTTTTATTTCTTGTAGCCCAATTAATTTTGTAGTTTTCCATTTGAGAAATTTAAAATTGATCTCCTCTTTGCATTTGGTAGTGTAACATTATCATTGGCAACCATAAAGGTCGAGTGAGACACCTAATTGACAGTAAATGAACCTCAAAATAAGTTATTTCTAAATATATAATTCAGTAAATAAATGCATAAATAACTGCAGACAGTACTGTTTCAGTGCAGTGCTGATGCTGGCATTGAGGTTAGGCGATTATATAACCGCCTCATGTGGGATCATCGTACCAAGAGCACTCAAACTAGAGAACTAGTGAACTTCACTTAAATATATTTATAATATATTGAAAAGTTACAATTTAAATTTAAAAACTGATTAAAAACTTTAATAATTTAATGGATGTTTCAGTGCTATACAAATATCCCAATAAATTCCTTCTGAGCGATAGCCCTAGAAAGGAACTAGGCCCACACAGAGAAGGAGAAAAAATCTCTGACCCTGGTGGGATTCGAACCCACGACCTCCGGAACAGATCACCATTGCTCTACCAACTGAGCTACAATGCCAGATGGGAGCAGGTCGTGGGAAATTAGCGGCCAAACCTTACTGGTTACCCCCTCAGTCATGTTGACAATCGCTCGATGAAGAAACCAGACTGTCGAGTAGGTTTATGTCAACGAAATACAGACTTTTTAAAATCAAATACACAAAAATGTTTCATGCAAACTCTAACTAAGGGTTTCTTTAATATGTTACCAATTCTTGGTAGTTGGCTAATGATATTTTGTTTGGGGTAACAAGATATCATTACCGAAAGACGATTTTGCAAGATTTTGATTTGGCTGTCCAAAATTGCAGTAACAAAATGTGTGTTGCCACAATTCTGGACAGCCTAGGCACAACACAGTGTTATGTGAAAAATTGTTGGTGCATGTTGGCCCATGTAACACTGCCTTAATGTCCGTAGACAAGGATGGTGTAGTTCAAAACAGATATACGATACTGTACAGTAGAAAGTTAAATAATTGAACAGGCTGGGGACTACAGTACACCTGGGAGCTCACGGTTGGCGGCCAGAGATCTTACATGTATGTACCGTCAGTGCTACAGTAACCTCAGCCTCGTGACATATTGTGCAAGGATCCTGGCAAGGAAATAAAACACCGCAGTCATGAATGCATACAGTATATCACAATATCACACTTACCTTTAAAGATTGTCCATGACTACTGGCTCCATTTAATAAGAAGCTTTTGTTCCTTTTGTTGTTGTCTTTGAATTTCACCCAGTCTGAAGGTAACAAAAGAAGTCTATATGTATCTACAAACTATTTATAAATACAAGTATTGACTATAAGAAAACTGCAGGAATGGCAATTTTTAGCCACTTCCATACATGCAATGTACATATATACACAGTCTGTATATGCAATATCAGGCACGAAGCCAGCCAGGTTTTTCTGGTAATCCGAGATTCACGGGTTGACCATGCTTTTAGCCAACCCAAAAATGTTTCAAATAATGTGGTGATGCTTTAAATAAAAAATGAAGAAAACTAGTCCAGCAGAATGATTTCGAGGGACCATTATTTTTGTCTGTCCTGGACATTCATTTTCTGAAATGAAAGGAATTGGATGAAGAAAAGTGCTAGGGTTTCAGAAAAACTGGTAAGCTTGGGATTACCTGGCTTACAGGTTATGTAGCTACTGTACACACCTGAATATTGTAATCTTATGTGACAAATAAAGAGGGGGAGGGAAGGAATTTTGATATATAAAATTTGAAAAATGACAGCAAACTAATTCTCTCTCTTCAGGAATCACATGACAGGAATGTCATGTTGTGGAGTATTTTTTTGGCAGGGAAATTTTGCACCAAATATGTATGTGCATAAGCGTAAAGTGCTTGGTGCTCAAGTATTTATTTATTGTTTTGGCCTGTATTTTCATTATTTGAAAAATTAATAAACAGAGGGGGGGGGAGGGCAAAATTGGCTATGTGTGTCCCTTTAGGGTATGGTTTTCAGGCCGATTTTGATTTTTAGTCTGAAAGAGGGTATCATTCTTACAGTAGGGGAATTTTGCAGCCACAAAAATTTCTCTCCTTCATAGGCAGGGGTTTCATTAAGGTTTGGAGCAGGAGGGAAAATTTACATTCCACAACCGGGCAAAGTT
>JANSTR010111870.1:0-12065 GCA_025434805.1 Antipathozoanthus remengesaui | reverse complement strand
TTCGATATTTTTCCCACCCCCCGGAGCTTAATAGGACCCCCCGTTTATTAATTTTTCAAGTCCGATAATGAATTGCAGGCCAAAGCAAAAACAAATGCTCGTCGAGCACTTTACGCTTGCGCGCGTGCATTTTTGGCGCGAAATTTCCCGCCAAAAATCGTACTCCACAATACGCGCGTCCTGTCTTATCGTGTGATCCCTGCCTTGTTTATTAAATTTTTAAGAAAAGTCCCACCCCCTCGTTTATTTTGACCCCCCCCCGTTTCTTAAAAGTTTCAGACATTTCCCACCACCACCCCCCCGTTTATTTGGCACCAGAGAGTACGCGTTTAGTAACAATCGTTGCGGCATTTCGTAATAAACCCAACTATGTGTTTTGTAATAACTCTTATCGGAGATCGACAGAAAAGGTCTGTTGTAGCTTTTGCATGTTCCATTTGGTGAAACCTTGAGTTTGGCTGACGTTAGAGTTTGCAGGAGTGACACTACAGTAACAACTTTTCGTTCGAATTACAAGCGGGAATGGTTCGAATAACTGAGAGCCAACTCGGTGTAATGTCTAATGACCAATTCCTTGTACTTTAACGGTTGTTGCAGCTAAACATATCTTATTACATTTTGCGTTAGTGTTTGTTACAATTTGCGTAGACTTTATTTTCTTACAAAATACTGCAAAAGTTATTACAAAACGCGTAATTATTACAAAATGCCACAGAACAGGCGACCTTTATTTATAAAACAGGGTGGCTAGCCCATTGAGCGACAAGGCTGTTGTCCAGAGGAGCCGCCCCGTGTCACATAAACTAGATTGCAATCGGAATAATAATCAGTTAATGAATTCTTTGTCGCTGCTGGACTCGTATTCACTTATTAAAATGCCGTCCTCATGATTGTCGGTACACGCTTTTTTATAAGAATCAGTAAATTGGCCAAGGTTTCATTGTTCTTAATTTTTGACGATTTGAGCTTTCAAATTCAGTTCTTATTTCTCTATGCGGTTGAAATGAAATAAAGAATTGCAATTCATGCATTGAAAAACGAATTGCTTGGCGGATGCATTTTTGATCAATTAATCCAGTGGATTTATTTACATATACAACGATTCAAGGGCGGGTATATGTGTACAGTGTTGAGGTAATGACAATGATTAAAGGAAAAAACTATGAATAATTTTTTATTCATTCTGTTAATGATAAAGTTAAAGTTCGAGGCTCAATAAAATTTAAAAAGAAATGAGCTATCGAACCCTGAGCCTCGGATTGTTCTTAAATATTAATTCTGGCCAATTAATCCGAGCCTCGTTGTCCTTATGAAGTTGTTCTTATATTGACCTGTTGACTACAGAATCAAGTTTCCTATGGCTCTTTAACAATTGTTCAGGGCCCTCAGGCGGTTCGTTGAGGTCAACGTTCTTCCTTACTCGCATATCCTTGGCTGATACTGGACTGATCCTAGTCAGGTAGGGCCCCACCCCTTATCATTCTGGTCTCCTGCGCGACACTGCACTCCTTTGTCGCACTGTGGCACCATACGTTCTTGACCACTCTCGCATCTCCGCAATCTGACCTGATCTGGCTTTTGTGGTGGAAAATAGAGTGAAGAGTCTCATCTTCTAGGGTCAGGCAGCGCAACAAATTGGCATGCTCATAACCGTGTTATAGTGGAGGTTCTTTGTCAGTTACACCGAGTCCACAGCCTTAGCCGCAACAGTTCTCTTAGGGCCGTTTAAGGTCTGAGACAAGACACAGTCTGAATTCTTGTGCCTGATTGACCGTACATTCTCTCAGTGACACTCAGGCGTTCTCCAACTTTGGGGATGGCTTCCGAAAGGATTGCAGACCTCCCAACTCTCACGGTTTGACCAGCGTGAGACTCACGGTTTCAGGTCGCATCTTACACTCTTCGGTTTAACTTCTAATCTCACAGTTTTCCAACTCGAATAAATTGCTAATAAAACAAGTATCAAGAACAGTTCAAAATAATGCTATATGGTATGTTATCTAGGCGAGCTATTTTTGAACCTTGTTCTGATGCTCAATCAGAGCGTTAAGTCTCGTGAAAAGAAAGCTTTGTTAATAATTCCTCGCGTTCATAAGCGGAACAAAGCAGTGATCCAACAAACTAAAGCAACATCGCTCGTATGTTCAGTAATCAGTATTGTATTTTATTCATTCTTAAACATTTTTATAAATCTCAAGGTTTGGGACCAAAATCTCAAGGTTTTTTTATGGAAATTTCTGGAACCTCAAGGTTTGGGGGTTTCAGAGGTTGGAAGGTCTGGGATTGAAGGGTGTAAGCTTGTCATGGATGGAAAAAGCTGACCAGCAGAAAACGTAGAGTGTAGTCATAACCTTGATACAGCTGGTCCGAGTATCGCAAAAACTCAGTGCAGATGCCAGTAGGTCGAAAAAAATACGGTCTAAACTCTTTCAAGGTTAGGCAAGTTTTATAAAATTCGCTCATGTTTATGATTTTCTGTGGTCTTATCCCACTTTCACCAATGAGAAAGTCCATAATTTCCGCATTCCGCCAAATTTTGAATATTCGGCATTGCACAGAAAATTAAAGCGAGTCAACATGTAACAGTGTTATTGGGATCTGAATACAATAGTAAACAAATCGATATCGGAGTATTGGCTGAATTTTGAATGATAACTGGATTATCCATATCGGAGCAGGCAAAGGCGGAAAGGGCATTTAAAGTGATCGGCGATCAGAAAAGTTCCGAAACAAACGCACATTAAATATTTAACAAAACAAACATTAGTTTTTGTGAATGCTCCCTAACCTAAATAAGAGAGAAGACAGAGAGAACACCGCAAGATAAATATTGATTGACAACAAAATGATGAAGTACATGTAAACGCATTGGTAATGATGCTTGTCAATAAACACTTCTCCTTCAAACCCACTTCTTAGCTCAAAACCCTCTCCCATGCATAAACGAGTACTATATACAAAAAGCAAAAAGTCACAGGGAGGGAAACTTTATTTCAAACTTGCATGTCCATTTGACAGTCATTCAAAAGCAGTACTTCATGACAGAGCCAAAGAAACTCTAAGACCACTCAGCACCAGCTGCCCCACCCCAATTATTGTCCTGTTTTGGCTCAGGTTCGGCTCCCCACTCAAGCTTTGCACTTGTAGTGGTCTCTGCACCCCAATCGGCAACCTCAGGAGCACCTGAACCAAATGCTGCTGGCTGTGTGGGTACAGCAGGGGCCGGGGCTTCACTTCCCCACTGAAATGTAACAATTTTCAGTCAATATTGAGAATTACAAATGATTATAATTTTATAAAAATAATATGTACATTATATTAGACTTGAAGCTATAGCAATACTTTTTTTGTTATGTAGTTTTTATATATCCACAATTGTAATGGTTTACCATTTTAAGTGATTATTCCTTTAAAATAATTGTGTATAGGAAGCACCACTACTTGAAACAATTTATGAAAAACTGCAAACTATTTTACGAAAGTGACAGTAATACTACATAAGTGCGAAGCACTCAAGCAGTATTTTTCACTTTCATAAAATAATGACTGCAATTTTTCAATTAATTCTTCAAGAATTAAGGTGGCAAAAACCTATAAAAACCACAATTTTAAAATTTTGGTCTTAAGTCAATGTACTGAATTGACTTTTGTTGTTGTTTTCAGGACTAGAATCATCATCGCTGATGTCACTGTCATCATTTTGTCTATTTTGTGTACAGAAAAACTAGAAAAGTTGTCAAAAGTTGTCCAGTATTTTGTTTTTGTAACCTGTAAGATAAATGTTCTTGGACGTCCATGCCATTTAGGGTTTTAATTGCATGTGTTGGAATTAAGGATGTAATTACGTGATTAAAGAAAAATATATGTTTTAAACCAGCCAATCATAGGCCAGTATTTTTGTAGGTGCGGAATTAAAAGAATAATTGCAGTTCATATCTTGAATCAGCTTTCAGCTGCTGGACATAACCTGGCTAAATGAAGTACTGTATTGTATATTTGTATGTTCAGCTAAATAAATACCAAGAAACAAACAAAATCAAAACAATTAAATTTGAAGATTTCTAATTATTCACAAATTAAATTGCTACTCTTCAACTAACAAATTAAAAAAAGAGCAATCTTGAATGTTTCTTGCTAACTGACAAGGTGGCAAAATCTTGTATTATGTTGTCTTGCCATATGCTTTAGACATATCTGCGAGTTCTTCATATTTCATGGTAGAATAATATCAATGGCTTTAGACACTATGCAAGTTTTCAGGTACATATCTAGTATATTATCAGACTTCCTCACTAAAACAAGTTGAGAATTACTGTCCAGGCCATCCTGGTGGAATAACTACAAAGGTTCTATCAATGTATATGTTTACATACATGGGGAAGGGGTCTATGAAAGGGAATGGTATAGTATGTTTGTTAGAAATTAATGTTGACAACTTGGAACAATTCCTTTAATGCTTCAAAAAGAGGAGACTTACATCAAGAACTCCAGCAGTGGCAGTCTCTGCACTCCAGTCGGTAACTGGTGCTAGGCCCTGGTCAGTTGGTGCAGCTCCACCTCCCCACTCAGATGGATAACTGGGTTGTGGCTCCTCTGTTGCCCGTGCAAGCCTCTCCTGTTCTTCCTTTTCGGCCTGAAAGCGTTATTAAAAATATCAAGTCACATATTTCAAGTCATTTTGAAGGACTGTGGTTCTCAAATTTAAGGACCTTTGCAATAGATGATGTTCTACTATTTCAGTGAATAAATAGAACAGCTGAAAACACATGTGTCCATAATAGCGTGTTTGACTCAAATAACACATCAACTCAGCAGCAACGCAGTGTTCTAGTCAACTTTAAAAAACAACAGCATATCGTTAATATTCATGATCAGCGAGCAAAAGGAATCAGGCTCAGGAATTTAGTGTCTGAAAGCAATTATTTTTGAGTGATCGTGATCGTTCAAATTTTCGTGAAAATAACTTGGAAAATATTGCGTGGAAAGCTCAATATTGTTTTTTTTACCTCAAATCTTCATTAATTCATTAAGACAATGTACAGGATCACAAAAAACGACAGGGCGCTAAAGGAAAACAACAGGGCGCACAGAAAAACGACAGGGCACTGTGCCATGTCATTTTGGCCTAGCTAGAACACTGGCAACGGTTGTTTTTAATGCATTAATAATCTATGTCATGTCTCAACTATATATACAACTTATTTATTAATGTTGGTCAGACCATGCAGAAAGAAGACATGTTATCTCGACTTAACAGCAATATTTTCAAGGAATCAAGGACTCAAGTCCAAATTCAAGTGATTTAAGTAATTTGTGAACAACTTAAATTTTGGGCCTTGTAAGGGCCGCAGGGAATTCTTTCAAGTTTTTAATTCCCCCAATTTATCTCTCTGTTTTCTTCATCAACTTTGAGAGCATTTGACATTTCATAGTAAGCATGACAGTTTGTGATTTCACATCCTAGAATACCTAAAACTAAAATAGTGTTGACTCTTACATCCTCTGGATCCCTGTAGAAGTACAAATCAGGCATCACATCCCATGGGTGCATGCGGCTGATTGTTCCACGCATGCGGAGCACCTCGCGGGCCAGCATCCACCACATCAGACCAATGGACAGAGCTCCCTTATTATTGCAGGGGATGGCAAGGTCCACATGTTCCAGGGGGGAGTCAGTGTTACAGAATGCAATCACTGGGATGTTCACATAGGATGCTTCAGTAACAGACTGTTGGTTGAGAAATATCAGGATGGTAAATTTACCATATTCAATTAACTATTAACTCAAGCCTTCGTGGGAAACATAAAAAAGATTCAAGTTGTCAAGAATTTGAGTTCTCAGCAGTAAATGATCAGTGAGAAAAAATGAGTTGAAGGAAAAAGTGATTTACTCCAAGTTTGTAAAAGTTTTAGTTTGCTAGAGTTTCTGCAAACATCAACAAGGACATCATACAGAGCAAATAAATATAAAGTTCTGCTCTTCAAAAAAGTGAAGAACTTAAAAGACAATTTCCCAAATCCCAAGATTTAATTAAGGTAGTGCAGGAACCCTGCAAAATTATTTGCATTTATTTAAATACATGTATATAACAATACAATTTATCTTATAGTGCAGAAAAATGTCTTGTCAACCACTGGTTAATTTTATTATATATGTTACACAGCATATTTACAAAATCATTAATCAAGTTGCTATACAAACCTGGTGGTCAGTCCTGGGGTCACAAACAACCAACAGACGAGGCTCCCTAAAAGCAGACTGAATCTGATTGGTGAAGGTACCTGGAGTGAAACGACCAGCAATTGCACTTGCTCCAGTACTGTTGGCAAACTTGAGAATGGCGCGCTGCAACAGAGAAAAAGATAACCTTGTCAATGGCCACTATAAACTTAATCTTTACTTGACCAACAAAAAGGAAACAAATTTAAACCTGACATGCAGGAGTTTCATTAATTGGGTTACACATTCTAAATAAGAAACTGCAGGTAGCTGAACTCAAATTTGGGAATAAATCAAGGTTAGATCAAATAAAAGAAACTTAGTTAATACAGTCTGTACCTGTCCATATGGCCTGGCTGAGATGACGCAGACATCAGCTGGGTTTTCAATTGCAACAATTATACGAGCTGCCAGCATAAGTTTCTCCCAAGTCTTTTTCACATTAATAATGCATACACCATCTTGTTTCTTCTTGTACACATATGGCTTCATCTTGAAGTCGATGTTGGTGCTTCCAAGATGGGCTGATGCAGCCAAGAACTTGACAACATCTTCTTCGCTAAGTTGAAGACATTCCAATCCTCCGGACATTGTGCTGCTATTGTCCCAAGACAAGGTAACGACGGAACAATCTATCATAAATGAAGACAAAACATTAGTGCCCAGGTATTTCTCACTTATCATTGTCCCTTTGTGCATTAACATTAACTTGAATCTTAAGAGGATCATCATGAAGTTTTGATATTCTATGTGTCTTTGATGACATCAAGACCTATGGTGTTTACCATTTTCATGGAAAAATTGAAAATTCTGGCTGGAAATAACAATGGAGCACACCAATCAATTTGGGCATTTCAGAAAATGTGGAACATGCTCACCAGAAAACATGCATACTATTTACCAATTTTCCCACCATTCCAACTTCGTCTGAATATATAGGCAAATTTTCAACCATATGGTATAGGTGTAAATTTATGGCAAAACACTCCCAGTCTGCACACAGTTGAAAATGCAATCTTTTTCCATTTTGTATGTCTTCTATCCCGATGTTAGACACACATGTACAGATCCCAAGTTTGAGAACCCCAAATGCTGGTCCTGTTATTTGTACGAGCACCACAGGCATAAGCAGCATGCACCAAAGACATGAGTTTCTAGGGTCATGTCCCCCCAGAAATGTTTGAAAATTAGGGTCTCTAAAATGGCCATTTCATGCCCTCCGAGACTAATTCTTTGTTTATGTGCCACAATTAAAACATGTTATTTACGTTTGAAAACATTCATGATTCATGTACTTTATTCAACATGTGTCTTAAGAGCCATTTATTTGTTATTTGTAGGATTCACACAGCGTGAAAATTAAGATTCTTTTAGGAATTGGCCGAGTTCTATCAAAAATTCTGAGCTTGAATGCAAATGCAGGGTTTTACTCAATCCTGTTTTTAAAAGCATTCAAATGCAAGCCAGACCCACCTGGCATGGGTCACTTGGAACTGAAAATTTTGAAAATACTTAAAAAAGATAAAATTGTTCCTCATCATAAACATTCGAATATTTGGGAATGAATAAATACAGGGTGTGGAGGTATGACCCCTGAAAGGTTTTTGATTTCCAAAGTCTTAAAAATGTTTTCGATATAATTCAAAGCCAAAACTCCAAAAAGGGGCCGGAGGGGGAGGATGATATCGTCTTGGGTCATGAACCAACCAATTTATGTGTATTACTATATATGATGCTGCACTTTCGTCGAAAATCCTTGTTTAAGAGTATACATATTTTGATTATTTAGTTAAGAATCTTGAACAGAACTGTAACTGAATGTAGCACGAGTTTACTGGCATGTCCACAGATCACACGTACACATTTTTCACCCTGGGACCGCAAGTTCGGAGATAAATAAATACAATTTCAGCCGTAGCAATTTATGTTTATCAATTTAAACGACATACACTGTCGAAAAATCGCTCACAAATCACAGAAATCTAAGTAATTCCTACGGTTAAAATACAGTAATACACTTTGAAAGCTTCTCGTCGCTCGAAAGCAAACGCAATTTATTGAATTATTCCTCCATATTTGTGCTGACGTGCCTAAATATCTCAACAAAAATCACTTTGACTGTGTCTTAGCACGGTGTTCTGATACTTTTCACAATACAATGGCTGTCAAGCGTAAGTCTGCGTGATTAGTATCGAAGATATATCGTGTTAAGGTGCCCCAAATGCAAAATTCGCACAAGAACTACTCACTCTTGCCAAAGCCAAATGAAGGATCGTTTGGAAAAGAGAAAGAACAGAGGGAAACCACGTGGTTTCTAGCAGGTTTCTTTGGGGTGGTCTGGCAATTATGAAGGGGCTACCAAGGGAAGGAATTAGTAGGGGTAGGGAACGGTTTATTAAGAAAGTGCATTTTTTCCTTTTATATGTTTATCAATTCTACTAATTCACAAAATGATATTTAAGTGTAATTGTTTGCCTTCATTTAGGGTTTTTGACATTGGTAATACGCTAAAAGAAAAGATGCTTTTGTTTGTTTTGCTATCGATACATGTACACCCCTCTCTCCTCCGTTGCATGAGCCGTGTCGAGCCCAGTTTCTTCTATTATTTTGAATAGCTCGGTTTCAAAGATGGCGGCAACATTTTCTTGATTGATGGAGTTTCGTACCGCAGTTTCTGTCTACTAATAACTAACTGTGAAAGGGTATAATGTAAACGTTTATTAGTATTTTTCACATTTTTTTCCGGAAATTGGAATTTCAGCGTGGAACTGGAGCACTCTCACCACTGCCAGTGCACTCCTGGAGTCGTAAAATGAATGGGTGTAAGAAACTGGCACAATTAGTATCAAGAAACTTTGTACTTTCCTCTTTTTGTAACTCGCTGGTAAGATGCAATAAGCGTCGACATAACATTTCACACAGCTATCACCAGTTCAGAAATTCCACGATTGTCTTCCCGTGCGGGAAGACGACTAAGTCTTGTGTGCTGGGACACACACCACTTTCTGGCCAGAAAGAATTTTATATACCACATGTAAGATGCGTTCATTCTGCTTCAGATCGTGAGACTGAGACTAAAAATTCATCAACACATCAGAAGGATGCAAGTGAGGGAATCCAGATACAAAATAGCAATACTATATTGGATTTGAAAGTCGATGAAACTGGAAAGTCAATACCTACAAAAACCAAACCACCATCGCGACACGAGATTCAGTTTCGGGCTGCTCTTGCAGATGCACCAACAAAGGCTAGTTTTTGTGAAGTTCTAAAGAAATTCAAGGCAAGAGACAAAACTCGACGTGGGCACATGGAGTTCCTCAAAACTGCAATGAATTACATGGATGTATTTGGCTTAGAAAAGGAACTTGAGGTGTACAATCGGCTGCTTGATGTGTTTCCTCGTGGAAGATTTGAAAATAAAACACTGTTTGATGCTATATGGGCTAAACAGCATCCTCAAGTTTTTCTGGCACTGGATATTCTAACCAAAATGGAAGAAAATGTTATAAAGCCAAGTCAAGACACACATGATATCTGTTATGAAGTGTTTGGTAGGGCGAGTCAGCCAGTTCAAAAGTGTAGAAGGATAGCTTATTGGTTTACAAAGCTAGAAGAAATGTTTCCTCATCCACTGCCAGATCAACTACCAGAGAATGAAATTGCTCTCGGCACACTTGCAATGGAAAGAATGACAAAGGAAGGTGTTCATGTTACGGTGTACCAGGTATAGAGGGCATCTTCACTCATACTTAGCTACAGGCAGGCATAGTTACTTAGAAAAGTTTATGATTAATCCTGAAGAATTGGAGAAATGAAATATTAAGTAATTATAATTTTCAGATTCTCTCCTGTTCTTTGTTGTTTTATGTTTTCGACTGTGGTTAATTTATTGGCTACACCTAAACAGAAACAGGTCCAAAATATTGTGAAAATATGAGTTAATTATTTACCTTAGAATAGCATTGCACTATCTTTGCTGGCGCATGATGTCATATTACTTTTTCTCATGGCTTTCAGTCATCTCCGGTAGCAAATCTCTTCTGCTTTTTTGCACCCACCCACCCACCCTCCCAGGACAACAACTATCATAATTTTTATGACTTTAAAAGTCAATACAAATTATATCTTCTTGACAATCAAAACTCACCTATCATGTATTCATGCAAGAACTGCAAATAATGGACAGAACCATAAATAAAAATATATAGTTATATCCTAATTTTCTTTTTCCTCAACAATTTTATTTTAATGTGGTAGTGGCGGACAAGAAAGCTATTATAGCTACTTCATCCACTACACACATATTCTCCAGCTGTAAATTAACTATTCAAACTATTATTACTTTCTCCACAAACTGGTATTTTCTCCATTATATCTGTCAAATGTAAGTGCAATAAAATAATTTAATTGAATTTGAAAAACACCAATAAATACGAGGTAAAAAAGAAAAAGACAGAATGTGAGATGTGTGTCCCAAGCCACCAAGTATCAAGAACCAAATCTCATATTGACAGTAACCACAGTCAAAAATATTGACAACATATGAGAGACTTGTCTTTTAGAGGGAACTCAAGTTTCAACAGAAAAATTGAGATTTAACACCTCAGTACATCGAGAATAGTTAACAATTATCCCCCGAAGTGGAGGTGAATATCTATCGCTAGGCACCAACACTGAGGGGGATAATTGTTTTAGTATTAACCAAACAGGTGAATAGTTATTTCACATAGTTTGTCCATCCATCTCAAGCACGCGTTCACATGTCCAATTTCACGCATGAGTAACCGAAGTGAATAGCACAGAATATTCGGTGTTTGATGAACCAATCAGAGAGCGCGAAAAGTGCTATTCACCTGTTTGGTTAATACTAATACCAAATATAGATGGATTTCTAACTGATTTTTGTCTTGTAATTCTTTAAATAAAAATTGTTTGCTGGGATCAAATGGAACCAATTTGTACATTTTCTTTCAGCATGAAGAATTTGATCTGTAATAATTTGAATAGTGTAGTTTTAGCACAAAGTTATAGACAGGGCAATGCATGTACATTGGTGAAGGCTCGCTGCCGGCGAAGACTGTTATTCTGCACGTTTACTTTCAATAAAACATTTACATGAAGAAACTCTGGAAACTCTGTTTTGTCGTGTTGAAGTTCCAATGTAATATGGCGTGATTCGTGCTTGTGAAATATAATGCATTCCAATTAGACAGATTTTAGAAATCCATTTTTTCTTTGGAAACATAATAGCAGCGCATTTGTTTCATATTTAAAAAATGTTTATATTCTTAAACGATATTCGCCAATGAAAAGTTCTATTTCAAGACCAGTTCTAGTGAATAGCACCTAGAACGTATCAGAAATATATTACTTTCTGCTTGTGTAATGTTACGAGTGCCATACTTTACATATCACAACTACATTTTAGCAATTTCCATTTACAAAGCAGAACATGTTTCTTGTTTTTGTTTGTGTCCACCGTAACCAAATTTCATTAATCAACTGCCCATCATAAAAGGAGGAGAGCAAAAGGTGGTTTAATAGCATTTATTATTTAAGAATTTGGCAAAATCATTATTGAATTTGTGTAATGACCATGCATCAAATTGCGATGTTAATATATAATAATCTAAAATACACGCATTTCAACTTATAGCTGCTAATTACAAAATGAAGAGTTTCAGAACCTTTGAACGACCAACGGTTTCGCTCTAGCAAGTTAACCGTCACAATGGTGACAGGGTCTAGACTTGGAGGGTTACAGTTGATTATTTCTTGCCTAGTTCTGAGATAGATATCGAAACTCCACATTTCCGACAAAAGAAAAATTTTCAAAATTCAA
>JANSTR010111759.1:0-11776 GCA_025434805.1 Antipathozoanthus remengesaui | reverse complement strand
CTACCTGAAAAAGCCCCCCCCCCCTCTCAAAAGTTAAATGGTCAGTCCCTTAGTTCAACTAAGTTTCTTGTGACACAATACACACTATCCAGATCTCAATATAGGCCTAAGTACTCATCAAAATGCTTGCGCATCTTTCTTAGAAATATCAGTGCTGCAGAGTCTAGTGTGACATATCCAAATCAAATAGTTCTAGGTTTGTCTATTCATAAGATACAATTATGGCAGTAAAATCTTTTAATATTGATTCAGTTGAATAATTAACAACAAGAAAACATATATTCTACATGGGGGAAAAAGAATAAATTTCATCATCACAAACAACTCTTCAACTATCTGCCAAAATGTATCATGGGAAACTTGGAACAATTTGTGTTTTGATAATTCTCCATCCAAAATATCATTCCTCCAAACGTTTTCTGCTTTTGATAAACTTTAGAAAAATGCTGAACACAACTAGTTGGGGCCAAGGTGATTTGCTAAAGGCACCTTTTCCACAAATCCAACAATTGTCAGCCATTCAAAGGGCGGAAGCCAACTTTTTTGCCGTTTTCACAGTGTCAATATTAAACAGACTTTAGAAATTTGATATCAATAATTACAATTTAAGCTTTCTTTAGGATGAGCTCAGGCACCTCCAAATTGTCCCAAAATGCTAAAAGTTGGTGTGTATGCATCATTATTCATACATGAAAGCCAAAACTTGTCTGTCAATATTTCATATTAATTTAGTAGTGACAAAATAGATTTTTGGTATCACCCCTACTGCCCCCAAAAACTATTTTTCACATATTTTCTAGGGACCCAGACCACCTTATGGTATATCTCTATGATTGTTGTTTTAAGAAAAAAGGAATTAAAAACTGACAAAACTTTTTCATTTAAGCTAGATCAATTGAGACAGTGTCAGATGTGTGACCTTTAAGGAGAAATGAAAGCAGGCTCTTGACCTAGTTGTGGTTATCAGCTGAAAAAAAACTCATCAGATCACACCTACACACCCATTTCAAATGTACTTGGCCCTATATGGTATTCCAGGCCTGTTAGATTTCACAATTTGCTGAAAAAGTTTGAAAATTACGAATATCATGTACTGTAATCTAGTTTCTAATGAGGATATCTAACCAAGATGGAAGAACTTCAATATCAAGTAAAAGTTGCTGAAATTAACTATTGACTGATCAGTGCTTGTCAGGGGCCATTGGAAAAATTGATTTTAAAAAGCTTAACATCAAATTGATGTTAAGGCGGGGGGGGGGGTCATCGGTTTGGGATTGATGTTAAGAAAAGAAAATGAAAAAAGAAAAGCAAATGAAATGATTATGGTAAAAAAAAGCAATAACTGATGTTTGAACAAGAACTGGAAAAGCAGCTGTTACCAAATAATGTAACTTACTATATAATTCTGGAGGAAACAATGAAATTAGTCATGTTTTGATGGAAGATTGTGGATACGAATGGTGTGTGCATTGACAGATGGTATGCAGTGGTATAATTTTTGTGTTTAAGGTGAACTATGTCAATGCATATTTTCAATGGGTTGTTCATCTGTTCAAATGGCCATTCTACTTTTAATAGACAGGCACTGAAGCCAAGAAAGTTATCAGGTCACAAGTCATTTTATACGGTATTTATATTAGAAACATAGGATTGACATTATTAGGGAGGGGGAAGAGAGTCAAATCGATTTTCGATGACTCCTTATGCACCAGTGTCACATGTAGGGACTCCGGGCATACCTTGGGCAATGTGGGAACTTTGTGAGAACTTTGAGATAAATACTTCCCCGTGTAGTGGGGAAATGTGGGGACTTTGTATTTACAATTTTTTGTGCTTTCAGTAATTTGAATTATTCACCTTTTAACCCCTGATGAGGAGTTAATGATTCTGAAAAAGTCTTGTCCCATTAGATTATAAAATGATGTCACTCTGATCTATCATATAGACTTTAGAATTTAGTGCAGTGAACAGTCAGTAATCTTGAACAAGACCTAAACAAACTGAAAGGCTGTAAAGGTAGGTGAAGCGTAATTTCAGAACTAAAAGACTCAGTATAACACAACGAAAATAAATAAATAGTTATAGCTGTATGAAATTCCTTTATCCCAGAGACAAACCTTCAATAATAATCAATATCTTTATATTTTACCCCTGTTAGTCTCAACACAACAGGATTTGAACTAGCTAAGCAATATAGTCCTAGAACTTTGTATCTGTCAAACAACAACATATGGCATCTTTGTAGGATTTATAGTATATCAAAGCTGATGTTTCAAGCATATTTTAACCCTTTCAGCCCCAAACATGACAATTGGTGTGTTGCTAAATTCTCCTAAACTGTCTCCACAGCTTCCTTATAAGCAGGTTGTGAGAATTTTGGTTTTTATCATAGATAGTTTGATGTCTATAACCAATTGCTTTATTCTCATAACCAAACAACATATTCTGTGTAGAAAATGTAAGGAGATGATATGGGCTGATAAACTGGCTGGGGCTGAAAGGGTTAAAATCCATCAGAACAAACTCCTTGCTACGTATTGCCTGGTATGTTTTAGCAAAATAGCAGTTCATCACAATTTCTAAAATTTCAAATATATTATGTTATTTGCAGTGCCCAGGCACCAGGGACAATGTGGGGGAATTGATGAAAAATAATGCCCCAGTAGGTGGGGCAATTGCATTACACACTTGAGAAGTCCCCACATTTGCCCAGGGTCCCCCCCCCCTAGGGGAAGCCAATGACAGGTGAATAATATCAACAACCATTCAATGACAACTTGAGAAACATTTTAAAATGAAAATTTCCTGAGGAAGTTAGGGTTATTTAATTATATTCAGTGCATACATTTATTAAAATTAGACCAAGGCAAACTATATAGCGAGCACTAACAAATTTAGCAAATTTTATCAAATGCCAATATGTATGGATGCTGAATAAAAAAATAAAAACCAAAACTGATTTGTCTACAATTGTTCATTTTATAGCATTTCTCCATTTATTAGGTCGATCCATGATTTATTTCAAGATTTTTGCTTGCTATCCATGATTCTGTGATACAAAAAATTGTGTATATATTATAGAAAATGTTTGCCCCTTTCAAGTGTCAGTGAGTTTCGAAAATTTTACCCACCCTCTCAAACAACCGCCTCCCTCTTGAACCTGGGTTCTTGAGCATATGCCGGATTTATCCGTACGAAATACTCGCCTGTTTACAGTTTAGTTCTTCCTAATGACAGGCGCATTATGTATATTAACCAAATCGTTAAGTTTTACTTGCAGGCATTCCAGAAGCAGAAAACAG
This sequence comes from Antipathozoanthus remengesaui, assembly GCA_025434805.1. Classification (NCBI taxonomy): domain Eukaryota; kingdom Metazoa; phylum Cnidaria; class Anthozoa; order Zoantharia; family Parazoanthidae; genus Antipathozoanthus; species Antipathozoanthus remengesaui. Next base: position 8,474 of record JANSTR010111759.1, on the reverse strand, counting down.
TTTGAGATTCGTGATCGTATTTAATTAATAATAACTTGAAGCAACTTTAAATTTAATATGCGTATCTTAAAAGCAGCGAATTACCATGGTACTTACCTTTACTCACTGATTACTATTACTGTCTATATGCAAATATCGGCAGACCTGGGATAATCGTGAACGAAAACTGAGTTTACACTCGTGCGGTACAGTTCTTCAAAGTTCGTGATTTGAAAATATACCTGCAGTGAGTTGCAAAGTGACTCAGACCAGCCCCAGCCTAGCCCATGGCCCAAAGCCCCAGGGATCAGCAACGCGTACGTACGTACGTACCTTTAATTGGGCTCTGAGCTATCACGTGCACGTGATCAAATCAGCCAATCACAACATCTCAATGTTTGAACTTTGAGCGGAGTTTGAGCGCGCTGCGCTGCCTGACGTCATATGACGTCAGCAACTCTTTCCTTTTCCCATCGACGGGCTAACACTCTCCTGACGAAAGTTTTAACTTATTTTCACATTGTGCCCGTTTTATTCAGAAAGGATTTGACAGAAAACCCCAGTGAACATGTCTCGTTACGATAATCGTCGATCTTTTGACTCAGGCGGTCGTTCAGATCGCAAAAGGTAAGATAAAACAAGAGAGTTTCGTCGCTCCCGCTTGGCGACCATTTTGTTCGCCGGTATTTCAACGTTAGACGTTATATTTCTGCTTTTCACGTCTTTGTTCTTCTCAATTGATGTTATACCTGAAGCAATGAAAGTTAGTGATTTTCCCACGTCTGTGTAACTGTTTTATTTGCCAAACACAGCTATTCAGTACTTCCCGTTTGGGACAATTTTTTTCACTTCGCTTTCGATTCAAGCGCCTTCGATCGACGCCACGAGGCATTGCGTCACAGAATGTCATACTCGTGTCATGATATTTCTTTTTTTTCGTTTGCTGTGTACAGTTAAGTTCTGTTGTTTCACAAGAGTGGTTTTAAATTGTTTTTTTTCGGCTACAATAAATCTAGAATGTCGTTTTTAATATTATCTAGTTGGATGCGAACGTAATCTGCAGCTGAATATTGCAACAAAATTTAATGACAAAATGGCGCGCAACGTCACTTTTAACTTACTAATATATTTATTCGTCGAAGTAGTCATAATCTTTACTTGTATGCCGTTTGGCTTTTAGTTTTCATTACCATCTCCCATGTAAAGCACAGACTTTGCAAGAAATTCGTTACCTGGCAGAAAGTCGAGACCCAGTTTGAGCCTGAAAATAGTATATTTTAATTTAACTTCAACTTGCTGTGAAAAAATGGAACTCATCTTTTGGGTAACTGTATAAATCCCACATCCACCAAACATTCAACAATATATATATTTACTGCTGAAATTTGAGAATAGAGGGTCCCAATAATTGAATAAAGATCATCGCACGCCAGTAGTAGCTGATCTCTGTCGGGAGACTGGTGATTTTTTTGTCGGAATCTGGGTGTGCTATAACTGTAAGGTGTGCTAGTATGAGGAAGGAGACTCGTAATCAGAAGACAATGTTTGCCGGCATGTAGACAATCTTGTATATTTGGGGGTTAGAATGGGGAGTTGGGGGGGATTTATTTTCTTTGGATTGAATATTTACTTGGGAGCTGTGGTTGTAAGCTCATTGCAAACTTTCACATAGTTTTCCTGAGTTAAAGTCATTGTCAGATTTATAAGATTATATATAGCCCTTAACATCTGATATTTTAGGCAATAAATTGCTTAAGATGTCCATATATATTTATACTGGAACAAGACTGCCAATTAGACAGTGTAGACAGTTAACAACTGTATAAAAGCATGAAAATGAGACCCTCTTCAACCCTCCATGCTGTGACCACTTTAGGTGCCATGGTAATTAAAATTTTTGTACTGGCGACTTGAATCGGAAACCAGGTGAAGAAACGAAAATGAAGGTCTATTGTCTAAAAAATCCTTTGGTGACCAAACCCAACAAGCTGGTTGCCAGTCGGCCCCTAACAAAAAAAATAACTTGGAGGGTTGCTCTTGAATGATAACCATAAAGTGAAAACGCAAGAACAATAATTACATTGACATAGTCTTTGCTTCTAAGTATTGTGTCAGTTGTAACAATAATAATGACTTTATTAGTAGTATATCTTAAGGTGGCATTTCTGCTCACTTACTAATTATAAACAGTTAAGTTTACCTCTAGGAACTTAGGTGGACCTGCACATTTGGTGCAAGATTAGATGTATTTGTGGTTGAGTAAAATCAATTCTTCTTTACTGCATGCTTAGTTTTGGAGGTGGTGGCCGCGGTGGCGGATTTAACAATTCGCGAGGAGGAGGAGGGATGCGTGGCGGAGGAGGACGAGGAGGAGGAGGAAAGTCAAATAACCAACCAGGGCAATTCTTACGAAAGCCAAGATGGGACATGAATGCTTTGCCCAAGTTTGAGAAAAATCTTTACAGAGAACATCCAATTATACAAAGAAGAACTGCAGTAAGTAGTTGTGAGAGTTTGTGTAACAGGGTCTCATCTTTGGCATAAATGTTTGTTGTTTTCTTCAAATTCTTTATTTTGGAATTTTACCAAAGATAAGAACTTTGATATCAGATAAATTGCAGCAATTATTTTATCATAGAACAAACATTGTTTAAAATTCCACATACTTAAAATGTTTTGGAAAAGAGTGCTCAAGTTTTCAATGTTGTCTAATGTTATCTCTGCAGCAAGAGGTAGAAGCCTATAGACAATCCAAGCAAATGACTGTTTATGGAAAGAATGTACCGAAGCCAATCCAGAGATTTGATGAGGCCATCTTCCCAGGTATGAGGCCACAACAAATTAAAGTTTCAGGGCGTGTATTTTTTCGAAAATATTTAGGGTCAGTCAGAAAAAAAGTGGAAAAAAAAATATAATAACTATAAAATTAGGCTGCATCACTGAGAAACTAGTTCGAGTAGTTATCCCAAAGTTAACCCTTAGGGGACCAAGCTATTTTTCATAACAAATTAACCCAAGGGGGGATCATTTGGGACCCCCCCCCCATAGATTTCTCAAACGGTTGCACATAAAAGATCAAGCTTTGGCATGTCAGTAGCTTATGATTAGCTAACCACTTTTCATAATAACAATCAAGTTTTAATTAGGAACTGTTGCTATGCAGTGTCCAAAATTAACTTTTTTACACCGGCGCCAGCTGGCGACCGGACCAAAAGGTTTAGTCACCAGATGGCAACTTCTGGTCGCCAATTTTTTTCAAGTGACTTTCCTTTTACACTTATAAAAAGATGAAACACTTGTTGTTTTAGTGTATTTTTGGCTATCATATGCTTAATTATACCACAAAACAACGATGTTATGGTCGTTAGTTCAACACGACATTGGCTGAATGAACATTCATTGCAAAAGAAAGCACATGGCTCGGTGCACCCGCATTGACTTCATAGGGAAAACCACTGAGGAAAATAACATGGTGGCTCACAATGTTCAAATCGTGTTGATCACAGCTGTTTGGGAGTTTATACATTATTTAGCGAGAAGTTTACTTCAGTTGTATCTCAAGGACATTGCCAAGATAAAAAGTGAGTCAATAAATTATTAAAGAACGGCTCTGAATTTTCTTGTTAATCAATTTCTCTGAATACACTAACAAAACAACTTAGTTGCCAGCGGGCGATCAGTTGTGAAATTCTGGTCGCCAGTTCTCAATATTTAGTCACATTGGTGACCAAGAAGGTGCAATTTCGGACGACGCTGCTATGCAGCAGCCGTTTCACAATGTGTCTGCCATTTTGGCCGCCATCTTGGATTTTTTCAAAAAATTCTTCATCAAATTATTTTGAAATTAGTAGAAAACATGTATTTACAGCCAGAAATAGGATTATATTTAAGAATAGAGTGGAAAAGGAGAATTTAGAAAACATTTTGTCAAAAATTTACCATTTTCATTTTCAAACTCTAATTTGCATAATTAGTGTTACATAAATTATGACATCATCCAATTAACACCAAAAGATGCACTCATTATTGGACTACAGCTACTGAAAGTTTTGTTTTGATTGCTTCAAAGCTGTGATTTTTAGGTCCGAAAAACCTAGGGGGGGTCCATTTGACCCCGCCTCTTGGACATTCGAGGGTTAAAGTAATGCTTGAATACCGAAAAATTTGTAAATAAAGCAAAGAAACATGTTGTGTTGTTCATATTCTGAAAATATTTTCTATCGAAGCATTTGCTGAACGAAGCAAACAAGTTTTGTTTTCCATATAGCAGTCCTTGATTGCAATTCAAACATTCTAATTCTGTGCCATAATCTTGTGCTTGCCAGAGTCTATTTGATAAACCTCTTCAATAAGGTGAAGACACAGTACTAAGCATTTGACCTGGTTAAAGATTGAAGGGCATCTGTTGATCCTAAAATGTTTAGTACTGCAAGTTTTACTAGAAAGTATGTCATTGGTTGGGCCTGAAAAAAAACTTGAATATTTGTCCAAAGTTTTGTCTAGTTTTGATGTAGTACTTTAATATACATGTGGGAATTGATCAGTTGTCTTTTCAGAATTGTGAATACAATTTTTATTTGTGTACAGAACATGTTATGAATCAGTTCAAGAAACAGAATTTTGTGGAACCAACCGCTATTCAAGCTCAAGTAAGTGATAAGTTAACAGTAAGGAATTATGTGGTGTTTTATCTTATTCCATTAAAATACACAGTGGATACACAGGAAACTTATTTATTAATAAAAACATTGTTCACTAACATTAACTGAACCAAACCCTTTTTCTTGTGAGGGATATCAGCCTCAAAATGAGCAAGCAAAGTTGAATACCCTTATTTCTGATGTCTGTGTTCACTTCAGATGCTCAGAAGTCAGTTGCATAAGATGTTGTTGCTTTTCCATAGGGGCATAAATTGTTTCGTATATGTCAACCTCTAGAACAAACTTTTTTAAATTATTGACAAAAAGAGAGGTCAATTGGCAGCCGATCTGATTTGCTGCTGAAAATTGTGAGTGAAATGAGTGTAGATATTGAATGTAAAACATTTGCAATGGTTGGATACAATGATTGTGCAAAAAAATCCAGAATTTTGAACTGTAGTAAAACACTACTTTTTTCAACAACTGGACTTCAAAATACAGGTAATGGGTCCTCTTTGTGCATTAAATTTCAAAATTTTCCAAGGGCGCCTGTCTTTGCCTAGAAAGCTCCAGCTCTCATGAACTTCTAACTCCCACTTTTCAGTTTCCATCTTCTTCTTTTCATCTTTTTGAAACCCCTGTTTCTGAACAATAATAAGGGAATGGTGTTCTTTCAATAAAGGACAAGGAATAGTAATGTAGACTTCCAGTAACCACTTTATGTTAGTATGTAATTTGTATCTTGGTTTTGTTGTACAGGGCTGGTCAATAGCCATGAGTGGAAGAGATATGGTTGGGATAGCACAGACAGGTTCTGGCAAAACATTATCAGTAAGCATTATTTTTATGTTGTGTGAAACTAAAGTTGTTGTTTGGTAGTGAAGAATATTTTTAAAACAAATGTATTTGCTTTTAAATGTAGTTTTGCTTGTAATGTATAGAGTGCTCTCTTAATATGCAGTTAATTTCTTGTGTTATCAATATGCTTTCACTACTTATTTCTTGGGTTTTTTTTCTTTCATAGTTTATTGTTCCAGCCATTGTTCACATTCAAAAGCAAGATTTGATCCAGCCAGGAGATGGTCCAATTGTGAGTACATAATGCATTTTGTAGTTGTCTATGGTTATCTTAACTTGCAGTTGACTATAATAATTGTATCAACATTTGCTGTAGGTACTGGTACTATGCCCAACCCGTGAACTGGCTCAGCAAGTCCAGGTGAGTAAGTGCCAGTTTATCGAGTATAAAGTCCTATTAGAAATTGATTTGGAATCCGTCTTTCCATTTTTCTGCAATTTTTATTGATAAGTACTTTGTGTTTTGAAAACATATACCTCTTTTTAGCTGAGTGTGAGGTCTGTACGTAAGTTATGGACCAAGTTTTTCCTTCCTTTTATGGCTGAAGCACGAGGGCTATAAAAATTGGGAAGGAAAAAATAAGGATCCATAATTTATGGTACGGACCAAGCAAATGAGGCTAATAAAAACGAGGCTAATAAGATATTTATTTTTGGCTTTGTTGACAAATATAAGCAAACTTTGTAAATGACAGCTACTTGCAGAATTGGAATTGAACAATCACAGCTCGTGAAATCAACCAGCCATATAATAAAATATTTTATGATATTTTTTAACTTTAATGCAAGGCAGTGTTCATTTGAGATGCTGATACATTGCATTACTACAAAACTAACTAGTGTACTTTGTCATGCTGATTTTGTGGGATGGAAATAAGCAGTTTGCTGTGTATGACCTGTAGATTAGAACTGACTGGGATTAAAAGGGTAGATGTACTTTTATCAATGGAGTTTTTGCAGCAAGTTGACATATATAGTTTGTTTCTGAACATCTCATTTGAACTGTGATGTTAACAACTGAGGTGATAGAAACTAACATACCATATGAATTAACAGTGAATCTGTTTATGTCAGGGAGTTTCTATGGCTTTTGGGAGGTCCTGCAGAGTCAGAAGTGCCTGCATTTATGGTGGTGCCCCCAAGGGGCCACAGATCAGAGAGTTAGAAAGAGGTAATGTATCATATTCTGGCATTTAGGTTTTTCATACATAAGAGATATGTTGAAAATATAAAAGAACGATATGTTGCCCTAGTTTGCTCTGGAAAGTGGGAATGTTATGTATTTAGGGGCATATCTTTGCTGTTGTCTGGCCAATAAATAATGATGGTATGCCCCTTTGCATTAAATTGATCAATGGAATTTTCTTATTTTTAGGAATTGAAATTTGCATAGCAACTCCTGGGCGGTTGATTGACATGCTTGAGTCTCGCAAGACAAACTTGCGCCGTTGCACCTACCTAGTTCTTGATGAAGCTGACCGAATGTTGGACATGGGATTTGAGCCACAGATCAGGACAATTGTTGACCAAATCCGGCCAGACAGACAGACACTGATGTGGAGTGCCACATGGCCAAAGGAGGTTCAGACACTTGCTAACGACTTCCTGAGAGATACAGTCCATGTCACTATTGGTACAGTAGGACTAACTGCCAACCACAGAATTCTTCAAATTGTTGATGTTTGTGAAGAGACAGAGAAAGATCGCAAGTATGTATGTTTCAAACGAGAAGTTGATATTTCAAGACCCAGTCTGGCCAGACCAATTCAATTTCTGTCTTATGAACCCACAGAACTTGATAGTCCAAAGCCTATCAGGGTCTATCAGTATCCCTTCCAACAATTATGGTTATGTTCCAAAATTAGTCATTTCTAAGTTTTGACACTGCTTTTGTTTTGATAATTTTAATCTGTTTTCTCTTTCAGGTTGATGAAGTTGCTTGAGGAGATAATGGGGGAGCCTGAGAACAAGGTAACATGAACGGTTTTGAAATATTAATACTAACAGTGGTGTGTTAACACATTCAATTTGGACCCTGCTTTCTAAGAATTTAACCGATCCTCCTTTTCTTCAAGTTGAAATTATGAAAGTAAAAACAAATGGTTGAAGTATATTTTTCAGAGTGGAAAAATTGCAACTCTGCAAATCTATCTGCTTTATATCTTAGTCTATAATTTTGGATGTTTTTTGAAAATTATGCAAGAATACTCTCAGGATGTGATCGATGCGGATTTTGTCATAAGATGCAATTCTACACTGCATCTTGTCAGATATCTAAAACTAGATGACTAGCAAGCAAGTAGCTTATGAGGGGCTGTTTTTACAGCAAAATATAATGATTCAGTTTAAATTGTTTTGTCATATTTTTACTTTATTGTGTATAAATATAAAACTGATTTCTTTGACAAGTCTACTACATTTTTCACTTTCTTGAAGAACTCTATAATCTCTTTTGGTTTTGTTATTTCAGACTTTAATCTTCACTGAAACCAAAAGACGAGCTGATGAATTGACCAGAAGAATGCGACGTGATGGGTGAGTTTTTGTTTTAAGATGTCAGTAAAATCTTCAGGTTATATCACTGCAGACCAATGATGATTTTCGTATTTCTCTTAAGAGCATGTCACTGTTGACAATTTTGAATTCCTCGTTGCTGAAGGTCTGCATGCAATCATCTAAATCGATTTTTTAGACTAACATATAATGGTTAACACTTTCTGTTGATCTGTTCTTTAGATGGCCAGCAATGTGTATTCATGGTGATAAATCTCAACCAGAAAGAGACTGGGTTCTAAATGGTAAGCCTTCTCCTATAACCATCCTAGCTGTTGTAATGCAACAGGAGTAAGTTACTTACCAGGAAGGCTTGTGATATGATGGGAATTATTTAGCAGGGTTAACCCTTTCTGCCCCAAACACAACAATTGGTGTGTTGCTAAATTCTCCTAAACTGTCTTCATAGCTTCCTTATAAACAGGTTGGGAGAATTTTGCTTTT
>JANSTR010111648.1:0-12066 GCA_025434805.1 Antipathozoanthus remengesaui | reverse complement strand
AAATCTCCGACACCCTTTTGAAGTATGTTTATCCAGAACTGATAAAGTAACATTTTGAAAGCGATTTGTTGAAACAAGCCTGGGAGTTAACTCTTTGAAGAGAGCCAGTACTTTTCAGTTTAACACACCAAAGCACACATACATTTAATTTTTATAGAGTTTTTGAATTAAAGCACTATTCTACATTTATCTGGCTACTGGAATAATTAAACTTCAGTGGGCAAATACGCGACAGCACGCAAACTCAATACGTTGCGCAAAACATACTCTATCATGCTTTGTAACCTTAAGATTGACCACCATTTTGAGACCGTCGTGTGCGCGCAGTGTCTACTGGGATGGTCGCACACGATTAATAAATTTAGTCAGGAGTTCAGTCGTTCACACTGATTGAATTCACTGAGTTCCTGATTGTATTAACAGGCCCGTAGCTAGGTTTCCTTAAGGGGGGTTCGGAGACACAAAATGTTTAGAGTGAAAAAACGAGAACCAAAGGTATGAGACGCTAGGGGGGTACGGGGTGTGCTACCATGGAAAATTTGAAAATCTTAGTGCTTTCTAATAACGTTTCCTGCATTCTATACCATATCTGGTTCAGTACTTATGGCATAAAGTGATGAACTGTTTAATTTTTACTTTTTAAAATGATTTTGTGTCATTCTGCTTTATTAACGAATTTTCCGATTGTCATGGGTGGGTTTAGGGTTTTAGACGGGAGAGGAGAAGGGATAGGGCATTCGGAGAAGCAAACAACAAGAATATCTTCTGAACAAACAATCCGTTTTATTAACTGATTATTTCATTTTATCTATGTTTTGGGTCTGAGGGGGGTTCGTCTGAACCCTTCGAACCCCCTCTCCTACAGGCCTGTTTAACCAATGAATCACTTTAGTTTGTAAAGAAGGAGCATTTCCAGAATGTTGATCTTTCAGTCTTCATAGTGCCAACTTTTTGCATGCATGCCAGTAACCATATGTTCCCGTATAACGTGAGATTTAAATTTGTACATCATATTGTTCAACCCTGTATATCAGACTGCGTTAGTGTTAAGCTCCCACGTGATTTTAAAGTAGCCAACGAGAGCCTGGCACTACTGGACTTTTGCGGTCTGCACCAGTCTCCCATTTAGTATTAAACTAGCCAATGTAACTAGCCAATGTAACTAGCCAATGAAATGAGCCAGTGTAACCAGGCAATGTAACCAGGCAGTGTAACCTGGCATTGTTGCCAGGCAATGTAACCAGGCACTGATGTAGCCAGGCAACATAACCAGGCAACGTAACTAGGCAATGTAACCAAGCAACTATGTAACCAGGCAATGTAACCAGGCAATGTAACCAAGCAACTATGTAACCAGACAACGTAACAAGGCAACATAACCCGGCAACGTAACCAGGCAATGTAACCAGGAAATGTAACCAGGCAACGTAATCAGGCAGTGTAACCAGACAATATAATCATTGCATATAATCATATTATTTCTTAATAATAGTTGGTTCCACTTGATCTTACTCTACCAGATTGATGTTCTACTATTGGAGCTATATCAGCCATAAGATTCCTGCCTGCATTGCCGATATACTGGCTGTGTTTGTGGGACAGAAGCCAAAGTAAGTCAATCAGGTTCACGAGGGCGTGGGAAGGGTATGTCCAGGTAGCTCATTGGTCAAGAGGTTATAGCATGTCTGATTCGTACCAACTGTCGTGAGTCCAAACCCCGACCAGACCACTGCGTTGTGTCCTTGAGCAAGAAACTTTATTCGACTTGTTCCACTTGACTCAGCTGTATAAGTGAGTACCAGCTTCTGCTGGGAGCTAGCCTGCGAATAATTGGGGTGCTTCCAGAGGGAGTCACGTACTGTGATCAGCTTAACAGTACAGAAATAGACCGGCCAAATGAGCCACTTGACTAGACAAGGGATCCAATAGGAGGGACAGGTACTGTAGACAGAATGTAGGTGAGAGAGGTCAAGCAAGACACCTGATATCAGTGAAAGTGTGACTTAATGGTGGCAGCGTTAATTGTAAAATACAAATTTTAATTGATTTATTCTTTGTTATTTTTTTGCAGAGTTTTCAGGCTGTATAAAAAGATTGATAAGAATTCAAAGACATTCCACTTCTTCACAACTGGTCAATGGGAGGTAAGCTTGTCGTCCATAAGGGTTGATCTGAACCCTTCTCACACTTAACGTTCCGAACTTCATGAAAATTCTTAACCTCTGAATTTGTTGAAATATTTAGCATTTCCTGATTCTACCTTTCAAGATGAACAAAATGAATGGTCACTTAACATAGTTTCATCAGCTGGTTCAAAAGCTAGATTGAATAACACCAAACACTTCTACTCTTCAAGATGAGCAAAATGAATGGTCACTTTATAGGGTTTCATCAACTGGTTCAAAAGTTAGATTGAATAACACCAAACACGTCTACTATAAGGTTTCAACAAATGGTTCAAAAGTTGCGATATACTTGGTTATGTGAAAACGGGTATAGCATGACAAGGGTTAATTTTATCACGAAATGGCACACAGATCAGCCCTTCTGTTATGCACTTCCGAATTGTTAGTTGTTCGAGCGCATTTTATTTTCTGTAACGTCTATTTTCTTAGCTGAATGTGCGCGTTCGTATTTTTCTATTGTTGTAGAGTTTACGAAACCACTTCGGCTGCACCACGGATAAATGCAAAACAAAAGGATTAATTACAAATGGCAATGCACTGCATGTGAACATGCATGTGCTAAGCGAACCACCTGGCCACCGTCGAGTTAAAAACAGAGAACATAAAACAGGCTGAGTTGGGATTTCTAGATAACGCGAAACATCAGTATTAAAATGTCACGTTAATATAGTTCAGCTCAAAGACAAGGTCTGTCGTTTGCGTGAATCGCACTCCTTCATATAAACAACAATAAAGAGATGGTTGGTTTTCAGCAGGCGTTGCCTGAGTCGTAGCGTTATCAGGCATCTAAAGCCCCCAATATTCAGCCTCAAATCTTTTTTTTAACTGTTATAGGATTTAATTTTTGTAATTACTCGCGTTGAAGGCAACGAGTCTAGTTTTGCTCTCCGTTCTATCGTTTTTTTGTGTGTGTGTGTCGAGCTTTACAGCGCATGCGTCAATCGAACACTGTCCCCGTGGCGCAATGTCGTGTCAGTCCTGCATTCGTCGAGTCCGGTTTTCGGTCCCGGCCATGGGAACTTCTTTTTCTTTTTCTTCTTGATGCATTCAAGTTTTTTTCTTCTATAATATATATCTCAAACGTTCCTAAAATCGCTCAAACTTCCTTGGTTCATCTTAGTATTTCATCATGTGTGCCATTTTTGAATAGCTCGATCCCAGTACTCCCGGCTTCGCCAAGCCTACCCTTCGTCTCTAGAGTACTGGACGCGAGTCTGTGCATGTCTGCGCACGATTGAAACCGTTTCATGAATCCATTTCTTTTAGTATCTTAAAACTTCACTTCAATAAGAACTGAAAATTGACTTTATGATTATTCTGATTCCCTTTAAAACTGTACATTTTCTTGAACCTATTTACAATGCTAATATGATCGCTTCGAATACAATTTCGTTTACTCTATTAGTCTTAGATCAGTATTCAGCTTCAGCCTGCGGAGTACAATAAGCCCATTTTAGGCCTGGACCGAGCACAAATACACAGCAGCTAAGGCGATTACAAGCGCTTTTAGTTGTTTTTCGTTGCGGAAATAAATCTTTTTTTAATGGATTTGTATTCGGCCTTGCGCGCATTGACAATTTGCAGTGATATACGGTCAAACCGAACACGTAGAATCTGTAAAATAGTGGTCAATATCAGAAACATGTCAGTCACTGACTTTATTATCACCAAACAGATCAACATCAAATTAATAATAAATATCGCGTGCTTTAATAAATCTTATTATCAAGCCATCTACTTTCGAATTGTTTGCTCAGCCACAGGAAACGAGCCGAATCGGCTTAAATTAAGTGACGCATTTTTGCAAATACTTCCATAACTTTGTAACTGTTCGACTTTCCTCTTTTGTGAAGAAAGTTTTGCCATTGGTCAGCCAATCTGCCTTTGTCCCAAATTTGTAGAAGAACTTTAATTTACACGTGAAACATGCATAATGCAGAATCATGGTCACAGATACTGTGAATCAAAACGCAGTATAATTAGAGAAAAATTATACAATGTAAAGATTAGACCTATAATCGGAATTAAAACCTGTTTAGCTTAACCTTTTTAGTTCTTTTTGCTAAATAAAGCTTCTGTAACGTCGCTAAAGTTGGAGTTTCTAGAAGTCCTTTTAATTTCTACTCAGATAGTCGCTTATTGAGGCTATCAAACTGAACTGTAAGTCCATATTTTACACCATGATAGACGACATATTAACCCGTTCTCTACTGACTTTTCAAAAGTGAAATTATCAAACTTTATGAAAATTGTCGACCTCTGAATTTCATGAAATAGTGAACATTTTGTGAATTTCAGTGCTCTTCAAGACAATCAAAACGAATGATCACTTTGTAAGGCTTCAACACTGAACTAGTTCAAAAGTTAGGACTTGGTTTATTTAAAACTGGCTTTAATTGGGGGAACAGTTAGCAACAGAAGGTTGTCAATCGCACACTCGTTGAATTGTGGCGTTGCCATCGAATTTACCTCACGTCACTGTTGGTTTTTCTCACTTCGTTGATAGGACTTGCAATTTGTGTTTGTTTAGGTTTATTGTACATTTTGTAAAGTGTGACCTGTCAACTTAAATTTAATCAAAGCACAAGTTATTTCTGGTTATGCCGGCGACCAAAACAGCTCAAAGAAATCGGATTGTTATGTTTTTCATACGCTGAATTTCAAACAAAAACAGTTGAGATCCGGGAGTCAAGAGGGCGCATTGGCAGGCAAAGGTATTTTGAGCATGTATGGAAAACTCCATGTCTTTCAGTTGTACAAATCGATAATAGATATAAATACATTAAATTTATAGTGGTCACAATTTTGGTCTTGTGTGAATTTCGTTTTCTATGTTCATACCCAACTGAATCACTTTCATGCAAGATTACTTTTTGCCACTCGTATCGCACTTCGTTGTGCTGTTTACTGTAAATGCTTGCGGTTTAATGAAGTCTTAAAGTTAAAGATGAGTGGGATGGAATTGAAAAAGTTTTGACAGCCGCTAGTCTAAGAGGATAACGGGGGCAAAGCTGAGAATGAATAGAAAACAGCTCAATGAAGACACGTAGGCTATTTCAAAGAATGTTTCATTGTGGCTGTTGTGCAGAAATCACCGTGTAGATGGTCGGACTGCACGATCACGAATACCGGTAGTGAAGATGGAAAAAGCAAAGTGAACGTAGGTCAACGTAAGGTGAATTCTTGTGAGCTGATGTTAGAATTGCTAAAATTAATATATATCCGAACACCAAAAGGGCTTGCACGAATACAGACAGTAAGATTTAAACCGATCTTTGTTTAGATTACAAAACAAAGTAAGATTAAATTCATTCGGCAGGGTGGCGATTTCAGTTAATGTATGCTCTGTTATTTTAATATACAGTTTACGTGCATTTAATAGCATTTTTCGTTCTGCGTATTTTCAGTTTCTCTCTTTGATCTGTAGGCTGAGTGAAATGTTGCAAAATACAGCTCGTTTTTTAGGTGGCTGATATTTTCTACAGAAAGTGTACACATGCAGCTAAAAGGGTACTCTAGTGTTCGACTCTAATTTCAGGGTTTTCTCTGGTGACAGAATGGCCTCGAGATTTCAGTAAGATTTAGAAGTCAGAGGTGGCTGAGTGTAAGCCTTTGATTCATCCGAAATAAATCCGATTTTATCAGTAATTTTTGTAGTGTTTGGCGTTATGAATCAAAGTTGGCTCAGTTTCGTCAACAAGCCGGACTTGCAGGTTGTTTGCCAGTGTTAGGACAACTTTGTGCTACGGGGCGTCCAGTAATATCAGAAAACAGCAATATATATTTCTTTTTTTAGTTTGTGGGTCGAAGTGATGATTAGTCATCGACAAACCTACGGCGTGTGGACTGGGTGTGAGTTGTTGTTACCAGGGTATTTTCCGAAATCGGAAACTTTTCTACGGCTACCGTCCAAACGTAACCAGCGTTTTTGTTTACGTCCTAATTTTTAATAGTATACTGGTATTTACAACAGTTTTTTACACTCAACTGATAAAATTTTACAATCCATTTTGTTTTGGCACAGTTTCAGTGACAGGCTCGTTGTTTAACGGTTGCAAATTTTTTCGAGTTGCAGATTGGTTAGAATGGCCAGGAACTCAAATTGTGATTGGTTCGTTCAGTCATCCAATAACAGGGATTGATATTGGTTTAGTGTCCAATAAATTCTTTTGTATGCGAATTAAGAGAAAATATAATGTCGAATGAGTCGATAGTCATACTTTTTTGCTGTCATTGGAATAGCGAAGTTCCAACTTGAATGTGAGGTGGAAGTCCAATTTCTTTCTCAAGAAACGTTGCACATTCTAGATAAGAAAACCAGTTTTAGAACACGAAATCTCCCCGAGTTGCATTCTAAATCTCTGACTTTGTTGAACCAGTTAGAATTTCGTGACTGTACTGTTCAAGAGCAGTACGCTATCCTGGCCTTTTTCTTGTGCTCGATCAGTTTTAACTGATCTTACTGAAAGACTGCATTCTAGCTATGCACATCGAAGAGCTGTTAATTATAAATTAAACTCAAAAATGCAAGCTCTGTGTAAATTCACAAAGGAATATCATTGTCCAATTTAAAAGCCATCGAAGAGGTCTTGTACCAGTCACTTCTTTTAAGGTTCAATGTATTTATATGTATCGCATTTCTTATTACGGCTCCGATACAGCCTGAGCAGGACACTTGTTAACAACAACTCCAACGTAATGAACCACTTGAACAGTCTTTACTATTTGCTTCTTTCGTTTTCTTGAATTTGAACAGCGTTTGTTCAACCGCAGCATTATTTCAATGGAACATATTTTCGTGTCATTAATCACTATTTTGTCCTTTGTCTAACGTGGCTAATTGCCTGTGATAAATAATATGAGACCTTTGGCACCAAGATTTTTGCGTGGTACCACAAACCGCGAAGTGTGGTTTGCGGTTCGACTTTTGCCGTTCGCTTTAGAGGTTGGTTTGAAATGCAACTTTAGTAAGGCGTTCCTGGTGTGATGCAAGAAGTGTTTTCAGATGCATGCAATACTGAAATTTAATCACCCGGAATTTATGCGCGAATTATATTTGATGAATCCAATACCTGACATTTAAATGGTATAGAGACAAAAATATGTTACTCTTAGGTTAAAACGTGATTTGGCTGAATTCAAAAATCAGAAAAACCTCGCCGTAAATCACTTCCGTATGCCTTCTTGGCGTTGAGACCTGAACCACAAACTGCAAACGTAACGACAAGTTGGTCACATGACTTCGCCGTTTGCCGTAGACATGATACAAAAAGTCTATTAAACAACCTGTTTCACCTAACGTACGGAACTGAACTGTGGCAAGAACGTTTATTTTGTTGTTATAAAAAAATATCGAAGCTTTAAGGATACGATCTCCTAAATTCTGTTTGAGTGCAAGAAAATACTCTTTAATTGAAAGTACTTTATGCAATGAATTTCACGGCACTCCCAGTTCACGCCCCAGGTCTGTCCGTGAGGTAAAACCGGTCCTTTAACTTTTAAGATTGCATAGATGACATCTTGTTGTGCTGGAGCATGCTCTGCCTATAAAAATGGATTCTCATGGCCCACATGGCCAGGTGCAGTTCCAACATCTTAAAGTTGAAGTGGTCTGAGCTCACTTCAGCCATTTTTATCGTGCTTAGACATTTTAATTCAACGGAATTTTATTCTCTTTTAGAACCACCGTAACTTAAGTAATCCAAAGTTATAGATTATTGCTTTATTCGGTGTGCGAGTCTGCATGAAGAGAGAACTCAAGCTCATATTTTTGTCATTCTTTATTCATCGTTTTAGCTAGCAGCAACAGGCAATTTGTGCGGTGACAAGCAGCAACACCAACATCTTGAAGCTGTAGTGGTCTGAGCTCGCTTCAGCCATTTTTGTCGTGCTTAGACATTATTTTTAATTCAACGGGATTATATTTAAGAACCACCGTAACTTAAGTAATCCAAAGTTATAGATTATTGTTTTATTCGGTGTCTGAAGAGAGAACTCTGAAACGTTACGATAGATTCTGAAAGAAAAAGACAACATAACACAAGGGTAGAAGAAGGACATGAGTAGGAACAATTGACCAGACTGAATTAATAATAGACTCGCAATTCAAAAGTACTGAAGACTGCCTTTTGTTTGTTTGGTAAAAGATATGAGTAGACCCCCTTTGAGAATAGTAAATGTGGGCTCAGACATCTTAAATTAGATAAAGCTAGTAGTCTCGCGTGTAAATCCAGTCTCGGAGACCATAAAATCATTGACACCACTTCAAGCATGTGCAATTCTACAGTTGATGTGAGCTTGTCACAACATGCACTTGAGGTAAACGGGGAATATCAGAATTACACTAATGTTTGGTCCCGAGGGAAACAATTGCCGAAACGTGGGGGACTGGAAACAAATTGCTGCGCGCACTGCTATAATAAAAACATTACGGAAGGCGAAGAACTCTTGTTTTTGCTCCACTGAAAGACGTTTGGCAAATGAGTACGATTCAACTATTCACCTCCTTCGAAATGTGCCCTACGAATTCAAGTGTTCAGTTCGATAGCAATTTTAAATTCTCGTTTCTTAACAAAATTTTTTCTTTTCTTATATCCGTTCTGTACGTTTTTATGAGCGTTTTCATGTTTTTCGCGCGCTAGGAATTATGGGTAAATGTACCAGTCGTCATCTTTTTTATTACGGTCAATTCAGGAATGCATTAACATGTGTGCATGCGCAGTTTATATCTCAACATACTTGCGTAGACGTTCCAGTGTGGCAACTGCTTCCTCTCCCTTTCCATGACGTAGTTTGTACGCAACATTCTCTCTCATCAGCGCCAGCACTTCTGACTGTTTCATGGCTCCCTGAATTACAAATACACTATTTCTACCGGTTTTCAAAAGAAAACATTATAATATAAGTCTAAAGTTTAAATAACTCTATTTGTTGATATTCACTCCATCATGTTCATCAGCTGCTACATATTCTCGCCACAGTATTGACATATTACCACTTGATTATTGGTGAAAATAGAGGAACAAAAAAATGTAGAATATTGGAAAATTCTTGTTTTTATTTGGCTCCATAAAAAGAAAAAGTTGAGAAAGTATATATCTTTTTTATCTCACAAAAAACTAAGAATTAACTAATTTGACTACAGTACCAAATTTAGGTAACAATGGTTAATTGCAGCGATTAGTAGAAAATTAAAGAAAGACGATAAATAATAGTTACTGATAACAAATAATGACTAATATTAGTAAATGATAGTGAGCTTAGTGAATATAATGTTCGTAAACGATTAAAAAATCAAATTGACTTATGACGAATATATGACAGCGATAGTTGGTAAAACAAAGTATAATGTAAATGATGATATATGGTAGTGAATGATTGAAAAGGATAGCAAATGAGTCGTAGTGGAGCTGAAGACACACAGGAAAACTACTAACCTTATGCTGTTGCGCATACTCCACAGCATCGTCTAGGACACTCACTGCCGCATTCACATCACTCAAGTGCGTGTACAACACCACAAGAGCTGACACCTGAAAACAGAACCTGGTATATAAGAACACCTTGAAATACAAACATCTACGGCATTTCCAACAGGTCACACAACAAGCTGGGTCATTCCCAACGCGTCACACTGAGAACATGTCACAAACAGCTAGGTCATTCCAAACACGTCACACCAAACATGTAACAAACAACTAGGTCATTCCAAACACGTCACACAACGAGCTGCGTCATTCTCAACACGTCACACCAAACATGTGATACAACGAGTTACGTCATTCTCAACATGTCACACCAAACACGTCAAACAACGAGCTGCGTCATTCCCAACACGTAACACCAAACATGTAACAAACAGCTGGGTCATTCCAAACACGTCACATCAAACAGCAACGTTATTCCCAACACGTTACATAAATAGTTGCGTCATTTCCAAAACGTCACACAATAAGCTGTGTCATTCCCAATAAGTCACACAAACAGCTACGTTATTCTCAACACGTCACACAAACAGCGACGTTATTCTCAACAAGTCACACAAACAGCGACGTTATTCTCAACACGTCACACAAACAGCTACGTTATTCTCAACACGTCACACAAACAGCGACGTTATTCTCAACACGTCACACAAACAGCAACGTTATTCTCAACACGTCACCGCACAAACAGCTACGTTATATTCTCAACACGTCACACAAACAGCTACGTTATTCTCAACACGTTACACAAATAGCTGCGTCATTTTCAACACGTTACACAATGGGTTGCATCATTCCCAACACGTCACACCAAACATGTCACAAACAGCTGGGTCATTCCAAACACGTCAAGGAATACTCACAACTCCCGGTCGATGCTGTAAATCAGTGATGGACTGTAGGGTAGAGCAGGCAGTTCGAATATCTCCTGAAATGTGAGGCAGAGCATGTTTCATGTACTATTCTTTGTGTAATTCACGGACCATTCATTAAAATAGTTTTAAAGCACAGTGAACAATTGACAATGATGGTAACTGAAGCTAAATGAGGCAATGGCTAATGAAGTTGAGTGAAATGATGGCCAGTAGAGCAGGTGACATAGGGCAATGAGAGTGCCTATACGTTGACACAGCCTAGCAAAGAATCTCAGCCACTTACCTTGTGCCAGACACAACTGTACGAGAGTGAGCTTGACGTTAGTTGACGTCTTTGGGTGGTCCTCGGCGTATTTCTTTGTTTCACAAGGAAGACAAAATAATTAAGAACAAAGTTAACGCCTGCTTTTACAAGTATACATGTACATTATGAAGTCCTACATAACAACATTAAAGGACCGTGTTCACCTAGGCGTGGTTTGTTATTGTTTACATCCATTTCTGCTGATGGGAATGGCGAAATATCATTCGGATAACGTCAAGCAACTCTAACAAACTGTTTGCTGGTCAAAATTGAAGTAATGGAAACAAATATCGACGCAGAGTATACTTTCTCTGAACAAAATGAATTTCGCGGCACTCGAAAACAAGCCAAACCACGCCTAGGTGAACACGGTTCTTTAAAGATGGCAGTTTCCATGTGAAATGTTTAGATTTACATAAATATTATCCAAGTAGAAATTGTGTAGCCTTCTGTTATGCAGTGAGATGTAATGAAATGATGAGAATAAAGCAGTTGATCATATATAGTAAACTGTCTAAGATGAAGAGTAAAATTCTTCCAATCTGTTTACAAGGCAACTCTGGAAATACTTGAATTTAGCAGTACGCCCTAAGAAGAAAGGTTAAGAACAATCTATGCTAAAATGCCTCAAAAACTGAGAGCAATGATATACAATAATATGTATGAAGCTTCTCAAAACAGACGCACACTGCAGAAGGTTAGACGTTTGCTGGATGCGGCCAAGCCCAATATGGAAAAATATTCGAGTTGAAACTTCAATATTGGGTGAGACCGCAGATCTAGCCTAACATTACAGGTTGAGACTTAAATTATATCTTTCCATATTCATCCATCTTTCCACACATAAGAAATTTCCAAGCACACTCATACTGAGTGCCATGGTCACACAGTCCATTGAGAAGGCAACGATCTTAACAGCAGAGCCGAGTACTCCGCCCATCACAAAACTGCAGTAGAGGAAGGTACAACCTACCACCCATTTGGAACAGTTACACGATAACGAGATACATCCACGCAGCAGCCTCAGGTCCCCGAACATCCTGCGCATCAGGACTTTGGGGTAAACAAGGCCACAGAAATGGTTGAAAGCTTTCCGGTGGAAACTTACAGATTGAGGAAAAGTTTAAACTATTTTTTTATTAAGGGAGTAACCAGTAAGGTTTGGCCGCTCAGCACTGGAGAATAAACAGATATAGTAGTTTAATGGATAAGTTACA